>VMOF01000388.1:14442410-14471470 GCA_011764245.1 Trialeurodes vaporariorum
CTCTATCTCTCTCTCTCTCTCTCTCTCTCTCTCTCTCTCTCTCTCTCTCTCTCTCTCTCTCTCTCTTCTCTCTTCTCTCTCTCTCTCTCTCTCTCTCTCTCTCTCCTACTCTCTCTCTCTCTCTCTTCTCTCTCTCTCTCTCTCTCCTCTCTCTCTCTCTCTCTCTCTCTCTCTCTCTCTCTGCCCCTCTCTCCATCTCCTTGCCAACCCCCTCTCTCTCTTTCTCAATCTCAATCGCTCCCTTTCTCTCTTTCTTTCTCTCTCTCTCTCTGTCTCTCTCTCTCTCTCTCTCTCTCTCTCTCTCTCTCTCTCTCTCTCTCTCTCTCTCTCTCTCTCTCTCTCTCTCTCTACCCATTTGAACGCATGCGTTAGAAGCGGATGGAGAGAGAGATTGTCACGTGACTTTAGTCCATATTTCTATCCTTTTCTAACACATGTAGAGAAGTATGGGTAAAGAGAGAGAAAGAAAAATTCCAGGCCACGGCTTTGATTATGGAGCCTAATTGTAAGTCGAATTCAACGATAGCCCTGTAATATATTGCAAAGCTTACGTAAAAAAGTTCTCAGGTCCATTTTATTAGAATGTACAATTCAATTGCATTTTATTTGACTCGGATGATCAATGCGGTGAAAGCTGTTTGAATTTGCGAACCGGTTGCAAGTTAAACAAGTGAGCAGAGGCGGTGCGTGTAATATGCAATGTATTTAGTCCATTATTCAAAAGTATAATTAAAAAGGTCGAAATATGAAGGGTGTAGTGTAGGTACACTACTATTGTACTATGACTTTCAAAAGAAAGTAGGTACCCTGCTCGAAATTCTTACTGTTAAAATTGTCTTTTACTTTCAATGAACTTTCGATTTTTCATGATGTAAGTACTTACTTTATAAGGGGCGTTCTGATTAGTCCTAAAAAACTTACACTTGAAAACCGCAAATTGTTTACAGATTATCAAGATTGAAAAGGAGTAAAAATTTCGACCAGCGTCCAGTGATGGGCAAAAATCATTTTTTGAATAACCATGAGTAATTAACTAAAATTATTCGCATTATGCTCCTGTTATTTTTATTAGTAAATCAAAGTTTTAACGCTACCAGTCATTCATCTTATGTCAGATCATTATGCGGATAGCTAATTTGTCGATCTCTCAATAATTAAACACCCAAGATAGGAATTTTCCGAAGTACCTGCGTAGTTTCACCATTACAAGTTAAACTTGAAAGTAATTTTGTAAGTCTGTGAGTGCAATTTAATTTTTTACTTTAATGAGCTCATTGTAATTTTCACTGGATTTCACTTGAGATTAAACTATTCAATCGTAGACAGCAAAAAGTTAGCAAGAGCCCTGATGTCACGCTTAGTTGTTCACTCTTTGATTACTCCGCAACCGCTCGACGACGACGTAATAATCAGTCTCTTGCGCGATTTTGATTTATCGATAACAGAAAATTGATGCGTGAGAACATCTCGACTCGAAACTCCTCCATGACCGCGAATCACTTATCACGATCGTAAACAGTGACGTAGCGTGCAATTTGGCAACGTGGTACTGTGTCCATTTAAACGCGCATAAGAGGTCGATTGCGAAGGTGTTCACCGAACACCCCAAACAGTTCGATCTTTTCCATGGGTTTAAATGGACGAACTGCAATGTTGCCAAATTGCACGCCACGCCACTGATCGTAAACTGTCTAGCGTCTTCAAAAGTTACGATGCTACCTTATCACACTTCACACCACTGGCTTTAAATTACTGTTTTAGAACTTTATAACCCTTTCATACCTGGTGCGCATTTCAAGTATATCGAGGCGTAACGACTGGAGAAGAAAGGGGAGCGGTGCTTTGGGGCCGGAGCCTTTAGGGGCCTTTTCATCAGTGGTTGTCTTTTTCAAAAGTTTTAAAAAATACACTTGAAGAGTCCAAAAGCGACTCGGCCTCCGTGTCATTTTGAAAAACTTTAGAATTTTAGATTGTCTTTATATAGATATACCGTTTCTCACCTACGCCGAGGCTATGTGAGGGAGTTAGGGACACTGCAACTGCGCGAGAAAAAGTAGGGAGGGGGGGGGGGGGGGACGCCGCCGTACCTGATCGTACTCGTATACGAAAATGAAGATAAAGAAACCGATTCCAAATTTTTCTCATGGTATATGGCCGTAAAATACTCGTAAACTAGAATGGGATTATGGGGGGGGGGGGGGCGGCTCAGGAGAAGTTTAGCTTCGAGGCCTCCACTATACTCTGTTCACGATAAGAAGGCGGGTGAGAATTCAGATAGTAATGCACTATTTAGCAACAGTGCGGCTATACCGGCTACTCCAACCCTTCGCAGTGGCCGTTGTTCTTCCGACTTCTCTCTTGGCACGGAGGATTTCCGAGAACCGACAGACTCAACAATTTACACACGTCCAGTAAAAATTGCGAACGGTGAAAAATACGAAGAAACGGACGAAATTTTCGCCCTAAAGGGCCAAAACTCGGTAAAAATAGTCGACTTTGAATAGTGATGACTCTCATATAATCGATATTAGACGAAATATTCTGAATTTAATTCCGACTGAAAAATACGAATTTCTGAGAGTCATCAATATTCGAAGTCGACTATTTTTGCCGAGTTTTGGCCCTTTAGGACGAAAATTTCGTCCGTTTTTTCGTATTTTTGACCATTCGCAATTTTTACTGGACGTGTGTAAATTGTTGAGTCTGTTGGTTCTTGGAAATCCTCCGTGCCAAGAGAGAGATCGGGAGAACAACGGACATTGCAAAGGGTTGGAGTAGCCAGCATAGCCACACTGTTGCTAAATAGTGCATTACTACCTGAATTCTCACCCGCCTTCTTATCTTGAACAGAGTATAGTTTCGTTTCGTCACTGGAGGGGTCACAAGCTGGGTTTTGGCGATATCACCTTTTTGCCCATGTTACATAGCCATGAGTTGCCAGTGAAGCGGCCCCCAGTTTCAAAAGATATGAAAACCCCTAAGAGCGATCGACTTCATTTGCCAAGCTGAATCGATAGAGGGGTCACAAACTGGGTTTTAGCGACATCAACTTTTTGCCCATGTTACATAGCTATGAGTTGCCAGTGAAGCTGCCTCCAGTTTCAAAAGATATGAAACCCCTTGAGAGCGATCGACTCCATTTGCCAAGCTAAATCAATGGAGGGGTCTGAATAACATAGATCTTATGGAGAAAATGAAAATATGATATGTACTTACAACGTTCATTTTTTTATATGAGAAAAGTAAACCCAGATCAGCTTTGGATGGCCAAAAATCCGTCCCTGAACAAGAAGTATTTTCAGGTTTGAAAGCTAGGGTTGAACAATTTTTATGACTTTTTTTGTGATGAATAATGCCTATCGATATGAACTTTTTATTTGCTACATTTTCAAACAAATGAAACAAACATTAATTGTAAAGCAGCCACATTGTTCAAAAAGTGGTTGCGTGGAGAGGATTACAGATCTCACTGAAAAAAGAAAAAAAAATCCCGATAAATTGATCGGGGCGTAATCACCGCATGGCTCGATTACTTTTATCGTACCGCCCGATTACTTATTGATACCGTTGATATACTAGTCTATGATTAGCTAAATCCTTGCTTGCAATTTGGCAGCATTGTATTAAATCCATTTAAACCGATGTAAAAGGTCGAATGCGAAGGTGTTCACCAAACACCCAATAGTTTGATCTTTTTCATGGGTTTAAATAGATGAACTGCTAACACTGGTTTAAATGGACGAACTGCAAAGTTGCCAAATTGCACGCTACACCACTTACCACAAGTCAGACGACCTGAGTTACGGCCGAGAAAAGGATTACGAATGATCAAAGTGAAATATGTTGATTGACTATGGTTGTAAATCAAAATCGAGACGGGATCAGATTATTAAAAAAAATGAAAAAAAAAAAAAAAAAAAAAAAAAAAAAAAAAAAAAAAAAAAAAAAAAAAAAAAAAAAAAAAAAACCAACCTTCAAAATTTAATACACTGTTAATTACGAAAAGTCTGCTTTAAAAATGCATTGAAAAAAGTTCGGTGGAACATTTGTAAACATAAAAAACAAAAACAAAAAAGACAACAAAAAAAATTAACTAAAGCACAAGCCAAGACCGAGGATCCGTTCATCTGAACTTGAGATAAATACCTATCTCTGCAAATATTCCTGCTCTCATGTCTGCATCCTTGCTCGACAATGCCCGGTATTCATACATCAAGCTGTTTTCCTCATCGTCAAACACATGATCCGCAAAGTGCCTTCAATTACTGATTCAGGCAATAATAAGAGACACCGGCATTTAGGAATCAAATCTTGTCTAGGAATTATTGTCTTTTTAGTGGGATTATAATCACAGACAAGGCACATGGCTCTCTAAAAGTCCCCTCTGCTCGTCCGGGGCACCGCCAATGTTACTTCAAATGGGAAAGCGGACTTACGAGCAGCCCTGTCTTTTTGGAGGGCTCTCAATCGCACACAAGGCGCAGGGCTCTCTAAAAGTCCCCTCTGCTCGTCCGGGGCACCGCCAATGTTACTTTAAATGGGAAAGCGGACTTACGAGCAGCCCTGTCTTTTTGGAGGGCTCTCAATCGCACACAAAACGCAGGGCTCTCAAAACGTCCCCTCTGCTCTTCCGGGGCACCGCCAATGTTACTTTAAATGGGAAAGCGGACTTACGAGCAGCCCTGTCTTTTTGAAGGGCTCTCAATCGCACACAAGGCGCAGGGCCCTCAAAACGTCCCCTCTGCTCTTCCGGGGCACCGCCAATGTTACTTTAATTGGGAAAGCGGACTTACGAGCAGCCCTGTCTTTTTGGAGGGCTCTCAATCGCACACAAAACGCAGGGCTCTCAAAACGTCCCCTCTGCTCTTCCGGGGCACCGCCAATGTTACTTTAAATGGGAAAGCGGACTTACGAGCAGCCCTGTCTTTTTGAAGGGCTCTCAATCGCACACAAGGCGCAGGGCCCTCAAAACGTCCCCTCTGCTCTTCCGGGGCACCGCCAATGTTACTTTAAATGGGAAAGCGGACTTACGAGCAGCCCTGTCTTTTTGGAGGGCTCTCAATCACACACAAGGCGCAGGGCTCTCAAAACGTCCCCTCTGTCTTCTCTTCCGGGGCACCGACGTCATTTCTCACGCAAAGTGTGATTTCATAGCTGTGGCGGTAAAAATAAATTTGTGGAAAAGTTCATGCAAAGAGCCGGGGAGGGCTTCCTCAGAATGTTCTTGAATTGTGTGTGATTGCTAAGGTACATGATTAAAGTGCATAGGTACTTCAGTAAAGTTCCAGACTTTAAAAGTAAAATTAGCAGGACAATTTCAGAGATATTTAACTTCCTTACAACTTTTGGACAAAAAAAGAATTTAGAAACGGGTTTGCACTAAAAAAAAGTTTCAAAAAACACACGATTGATGACATTGTCCAAGAATACAATGCAAATAAATCAATTTTTGGTTTAATTTTTTCTAGTGTCGACTTATAAAAATTGTTTGTTTTCTTGAGTACCTACGCAAAAAAAAAAAAAAAAATCTCAACAAGAGAGAACGGTCGTCTTGCTTCACGTTGATCAAAAGGACTGAAAAAAAAACTACTTACGTTGATTAATATTATTAGGTACGAGACAGCATTTTTCCTCTCTTTGAGTCTCTGTGGATGACGAAGATGGAAGCGTGTTATCAGGCTGTCTGCGCTAAAATCAATATCCAATCAGCATGCATAGAGCAGATATACTTGACCCTTCGCAGGTTTTTCTCCGATGGTCTTCAGTCTGTGCCTCCGTTTTTTTTTTGTTTTTTGTTTTTTTGTTTTTTTTAAATCCCAGAAGATAGCATCATTGAACAACATGGAAAACACTACCGTACAAATCGAGCCTGACTCAAATTCCCGGTAGGCAGCCTGTAAGGCATGTGCGCCACTGAGCAAATATTTAGTAACTAGATCACGTTTTCTGTGACCAAGATTCGAAAACCTTAAAGCAAATTTTATTTCGTGACCAGGTCACGTTTTACGTGATCAGGTTTTGAAAATCGGTAGGTGACCGAAATTTTATAATTCCAAAATTATTCCGGTCACCTGAAAAAGGGCGGAGCCAAGCAACGTACGGTTATGTACGGTACCGTATCAAAAGGTGACCGGGAACCGCTTGGTTCCGAATTTCGAGACCTACCTCCCGAGGTGGGTTACGTGAAACGTGACCGGACGAGTAGGTGACCGGAGGGAAAATTTGAATTTTGAATCGCCTTGTCTGTGATTGGCTCCCGTAAGTGACCGTGATTTCGAAACTTTGGTCACGAAAGAAGTGACCGGTGACCATTGGTCACGAAATAAAATTTGCTTAGTAGGAACCGAAGTTTTATTACTTCGGCCACTTAAAAGTGGGCGGAGCCAAGCAACGTACGGTCATGTACGGTACCGTAACAAAAAGTGACCGGGAACCGCTTGGTTTCGATTTGCGAGACCTACCTCCTGAGGTGGATTACCTGAAAAGTGACCAGATGAGTAAGTAACCAGAGGGAAAATTATAAAATTGAAGTAACCACTGGTCACTGGTCACGTCTTAAGTGACCCCTACCTTGTTTGTGATTGGCTCCCGTAAGTAGGTAACCCTAATTTCTAAACCCTGGTCACTTGAGACGTGGCCAGTGATTACTAAATAAAATTTGCTTATAGTTGAATATCGACCTACTACCCAACTTATAATTCGCACGGTAGTGCGAAGAGTAAACATGTTTGAAAATATTTTTACGATCAACAATAAAATTATAATTACATTTCTCATTGCAGAGTGAAGAGCGTCCAGACCTCCTCTGAGTCAAAATGGGGGCGAAGAGTGAAGTGGCAGAGTTTTACAATGGCCGATCTGTTCTGGTCACTGGTGCTTCAGGATTTATGGGAAAAGTGCTGCTGGAAAAACTCCTCCGATCAGTTCCAGACATCGCCAACATTTACATCTTGCTCCGGCCGAAAAGGGGCAAGACAATTGAGTCTCGTCTGGATGAAATGACTAAACTGCCGGTAAGAATCCCTCAGAAATAATGGTGCTGTTGCACGCTTTTGCTATTAGCGATTTTATAGTCGATTCTGGTGTAAAAACTTCCAAAAATAACGATAGCATAGCACTAAAAACTTCCGAAATGCACTCCTAAACTCAATGAACGCTTTTGTTTGCGCGAGTGTAATGGTGACATAGGGCAGTAATAATGGGAGATTCCCATCTTAATTTCGTCACTCTCTCTATGCTGACAAGGATGATTCACAGAGTAATTAGTCATCAGAGTATAGTGATCCACATCCGATGAATGGTACCGTGACACCTGGTGACACCGGTGTCAAATGAAAGTTGTCTCTTATTGGTCACTTCTTGATGGAGTCACAGTACTGTTAGATGGGAATCACTTATTATTACTGCTCTCAGCCACCATCACGCTCGCGCATAAAAAAGCGATGATCGAGTTTAGGAGTGGATTTCGGAAGTGTTTAGTGCTGCCATTGATATTTTTGGAGGTTTATAAGCCAGACTCGACTATGAAATCGCTTATAGTAAAAAGTGTTCAACAGCCCCCATTATTCGATTTCATTTTACTATCATATCAATCGGAAAAATCCTCTTGATATATTTTTTCAACTTGGGTGGAATTTCCCAAGTCAGATGGATCCGACTCGTTTCAGAGCCGGACAAATCGTAAGAAGCTAGGGGTGTATTGTACTACGGCTTTCAAAAGAAAGTACCCTTGTCAAAATCCTGACTCTTCAATTTTTACCATTGTTTTCTATAGAATTTGCAAGTTTTCATGACGCACAGCAAAGAGGCATTATTCTTAAGTTCTTGAACGCTTGAAAGTCGCGGAATTGTGTAGAGGTTGCCGAGTGAAAAAAAGATTAAACATTTCGACTAGGGTACTTTCTTAATCAGTGGCGTAGCGTGCAATTTGGCAACGATGTAATGTGTCCATTTAAATCCATTCAAAATATCAAACTATTGAGAGTTCGGTGAACACCTTCGCATTCGACCTTTTACATGGGTTTAAATGAACACAATACAACGTTGCCAAATTGCACGCTACGCAACTGCTTTCTTTTGCAGGTCATAGTACAAAGTTTGTCCAAAAAGTAATGCAACAGTCAACCTTTTGAGCGAACAAACAATGCTAGCAAGTTTTGATTTACGGATTCGTGAAGACGGTGTAAATACCGATAAAATGAGACCTTGTTCAGCTAATTTGGTCAAAAAATGATTGAAACGTACACAGTTTCTCCTGAGGCACCTTGCACGAGACAAACTTGCAATACCCCCCCCCCCACCGGTCCGGAAACCTCAACACGGCTCTGCGTTCGAAAATAATGCCCGAATTGCGGTAGGTCGTGGTTGTGGGTCTGGGTCTCAGGGACGCACTGTAATAATGTCAATAGTTATAAGCCGTTTTCGTCCGCGCCTTCATTTCCTGACCTATGCAAAAACCGAACCGGCAAGCATATTTAGTTAACTACCCATTCAAGATTTCATTGAAGACCCGGGTAAGAGGGAGTGAGAGTAATTCGGCCAGTGAGAGAGAGATAATGAAAGGAAGAGTGACATGGACATACACATACCTATAGCAGTTCCCTTTATTCAAGTTTTGCTTTCCATTTGTATAACTTGCTTTCAGCGGTATTTTACTTGACTTGAGTGATAAGTAATTATCATCAGATAAAAATGATACTTGTTGTGTAAGATTTTGGAAGGTCAGCTATTCTGATCAAAAGCTTCAAAACTTGAAGTTACGAAATGGGGTGTCCAATGAAAGCCTAGGCCAGCGCTGGTCCTGGAAGGGAGGGGCCTCAATCCACCCTTTTTATTGGAAAAGGGCTCAAAAAAAGGAAGAAACAAAAGTCGTAACGCCTCAAGTCCCCCCCCAACTAAAAAAAAGTCATCACATTCATGAAATCCCCCCCCCCCCACTTTAGAACCCAAAGACCACCAGCACCACTGACCGAGCCTCTATGAGGCTCCAAATTTGAAAGACCAATAAATTGCAGAGCATAATTTTAAAGAAGGCAGCCCATATTTTTAATTATATCAATGACCTAGGTAACAACCCAAGTCCTTGATGCAAAGCATTTTTGACAGTTATTCAATAAGTAGGGCTTTTACCACATGCAAGTTGACTACAAAATGTGAAGGTACTTACCCTACAGGTTCATTCCGAAGTATCCCCCCTCCCCATTGTCACTCTCCCTGACCTTTTCCTCGTGATAGAGATGAAGAGATGAGTTTTGCGCTACTGTCTATTATTTACGAGGGGAGTTCGGAAAGTAAAGATACACGGCTTCTGTATAAAAAATGGCGACAGGTATCAACCAACCAACGACAAAATTTTATCTGATATACCCTAGAGATGAGCTGTGCACAGTTGGAGGTTTATTGGATCATTACTCTTTGAGAAATCAGAATTTTAGTGTCATAGTGTTTGAATTTTCTCCCGCCGGAAAATGTAAAGTTCCGCGTGCGGTGCTCCGCATGCATTCGCAATTAAAAGTCTTCAAAGTGCAATTTGTAATCCGTTTTTTTTTTTTTTTTGGTTACCAGAAGTGATAATTCGGCGGTATTTTATTGGGAAATAGCGCAAAAATACGGTGACAAAGTGCCGAACCGGTAAAATATTGCCAAATGGTGCCGAGAACTCAACGCGGGCCGGCCGGCAGATGCCTCGGCTGCGGCTATGGGCTTATGAAATCAATGATGAAGCGCGAAGTAGGCAACCGTCTATTGAAATGTACGAATTTATCAAACTTGTTGATAAAAATATTCATAATATTAAACGCGATTTAAGCTGTACCAGATTCGAAAGTTCTTGTTTTGTGTGCCGTGAACAGGTCTTTAATTAAAAGATCATCTCTGAAAAGCTGGATTGTCGGAAACTTCATGAATTTCAATTTGGCCCGTTTCGATTTGTGCCCTTCCTGGCACCATTTGGCAACGTTTTACTGGTTCGGTGCGTTGTCACCGAACACTTGAGCTATTTTTGATCAATTTCCGCGGAATATTTGCTTCTGGTAACCAAAACCTGGACAACAGATCGAACTCTGTATTTTGAAAATTAAAGAATGCGCGGAGTACTGCACGCGGAATTAGGCATTTTCCGGTGGGAGAAAATTTAAACACCATGTACTAAAATGCTGATTCCTCAAAGTGTAATGATCCAATAGACCTCCGATTGCGCACAGCTCATCTCTAAGGTATATTTAATACGAGTCCATCGTTGGTTGGATAATATACCTGTCGCCATATTTTATACACATGCCGTGTATCTTTATTTCCCGAACTCCCCTCGTAGTAAGCGTTATTAGAGGAGGGGGAGGTGGGTTGCTATTTTTAACAGTGACCTCCCCCCACCCTAGGGGATGGAAGGCTGGGCGTCCATTCAATTTTTTTTTCAAATGGTAACCCTTATTGTGACACATTGTTAAAAATAATGTAAAAATAAACTCTTTCAGATCGCCCCAGTAAATATGGGTCGGTATGTATGAGTCCCTTGTGTATCAGATGGATATTAACCCCTTATGGGCCAAGTCCGAGTATACTCATTTTTCTCCTTTAGTCTATTTCACATTGATTCAGTTTTCATTTCGGATAAACGCAAATGTAGACGAAGACACTATAGTAGAAAAGGTATCGTCGGGCGCCTTCAATTCTTCGTATAGGCAATTCCAACTCCTCCGAGTACGAACAGTTAACTACCTTACCTGTAGAAACGGAGGAGTGGTGTTCTTTTGAACTAATCTGGTCCTTAAAGGGTTAATAAGTAGGTAAGTACACTCTATAAAGTTGAACAAAGGAGGAATACATGAAGTACCTAATGAATAAAATGTGTTTTGTTAGCTTTTCAGCAAAGTTCGTGAACAGTTTCCGGAGAGATTACAGAAAATAACAGCATTCAAAGGAGACGTTGGGCTGGAAAATTTAGGATTAAATGAAAAAGCCGAGGATGCCATCCTAAACAACGTTTCAATCGTTTTTCACGGAGCAGCAGTGCTTCGACTAGATTCACAACTAAAGGACGCTGTTCATCTGAATGTAGAGGGTACATTGCGTGTTTTGAGACTCGCAAGAAATATCAAGAATTTAGAAGTAAGTTTGTTTTTAAACTATTCCTCTTCCAAAAATGCAACTCTTGTTATCAGGCTGAAAATTTGAGAATCATAACTTTAATGGATCAATTGTACAGTACAGACCAAAGTAATGCAAGGTGATTAACCCCTTATGGACCAAGCCCGAGAATACTCGTTTTTTTTCTCTAGTCTATTTCACATTGTTAAGGTGATTCCAGGCGAAACTTTTCCAGATTTCAATCCGATGGATAGCGCCACTAGTCGCTTTTTGGAAAAGTCGTGTTTTTGGCGTTAAAAACTGAAACCATCGATAAAACGCAAAATCCAATAACGTCAGCACCTGCAAAAAATTTTTATGGATTTTTTGAGCCCGAAATGAGCAAAATTGGTTCAAAATTAAAGCCGCAAATTATGAAATTCGTTTCGCCATAAGCTTAGTGAGTGAGAGTGAGCGCGAGTGATGATATGTCTATCTGCCTCACTCGCACTCATTGCAGCTTACGGGAAGTTTCGTTTTTCATAATTTCCGGCTTTATTTTTGAGTGTTTCAGCCTGAAACTTTCAGGGTATCTTCCTGAAGTATGCTCGCAGGTGCTGACGTTCCTGAAATTCGTGTTTTCAGCGTGAATTCGTTAATTTTAGCCAAAAACTGTTGACTTTTTGAGCAGCGCGACGTGGTGTCCAAAGTTGGAACTAATTGACCCTGGAATCATCTTAAAGTCTCATGATTCCAAATAAATGCAATTCTCGATGTAGACACTTACAAAATAAGGTCTCACTTAGCGCCTTCAATTTATTGCATAGGCAATTCCAACTCTCCCGAGTACGAACAGTTAACTACCTTCATATAAACGGGAGATTGCGGGGTTCTTTCAAACTAATCTGGTCTGTAAAGAGTTAAGTAAAAACACACAGAAAGCGGTTTTGCCTATTTTTTTAAATAAAAATGTTTGGACAAAATGTGAATGAAAATCTTGTAACAAGAGAGTCAAGTTTACTCAATATTTTTGAAAATTCTTTTGTTACTTTTGTTGATCCTTGATGAAAAGTAAGAAGGAAAAAATTTAAAGAGCTCCTCACTCTATAATTGATCAATTGATCAAAAGTGATAGATTAATAAAGTGAAAATTTGTTGTGCGGAACATCGGTCCTGCCCCGAAAAAAATTCCACTTAGGAAAGTTCCACTTAAGGTGATTCTATGGCAAACTCCCAGAGATTTTAATGCCATAGATGGCGTTACTTGTCGCTGGCTCCGAAAATAGCCGTTTTTTTACGGTGTTCGGCGGTTTTCTCTGAACAGACGAATAATAGACACAAAATTAGACTTTCAGCACCTGCTTAATTTTTTGCTTGATTTTTTGAGCCATAAACGGGCCAAATTGGTTCTAAAATAAAGGCGTAACAATGCAGAGAAAAAATCATATGTAATTTGGAGTAGTATCAGTAAAGATTACAGGTTTCTGTTTCACCTGTAATCTTTACTGATACAACTCCAAATTACAAATGATTTTTTCTTTGCATAGTTACAACTTTATTTTAGAACCGATTTGGCCCGTTTATGGCTCATAAAATCAAGCAAAAAATTAAGCAGGTGCTGACAATCCGATTTTTTGTCTATTACTAGTCTGTTCAGAGAAAACAGCCGAAAACCGTCAAAAAACGGCTATTTTCGGAGCTAGCGACATGTAATGCCGTCTATTGGATTAAAATTTCCGGAAGTTTGCCATAGAATCACCTTAAGAAATTGTGGTCAGATTATGTGAGGTTTCACGGCGCAGAAAAAAAATTCCACTTGGCAAGGTATTCCACTTAGAGGACGTTCCACACAATGAAATTTCACTGTATTAAACATTGTTTGACTCCTTCATTATTAATCCTGCACTTGATAAATCTAAGTATTGAATAATCAATGCATAAATAGCTGTTAGAAAAAATAAATTGAATTCAGATAAGAGGTCACTTAAACTTCAATTAGGTATTCATTCTAATAGCGACTATGGATCGATTGATCAATAAATGGATTTATCAAGAGCAGGTTTTAAAAATAAAAGGTTTTACTAAAGTTAAACATTGATCAATCACTCAGTGAAACCTCTATTGGCTCACAATGTAAAATTCTCGCAAAGAGCACACCCATTTTTTTATGAGCCCTTTTTCCGGAAACTTTTTTTAATTATTTTTTAATTATTCTTTAATTTATTCTTTAGCTGAAATAGTATAATTAAGCTCAGCTTAGAAGCAAATCCTCTATATGTGCAAATACCATTGTTGTTTTATCCTTTTTTTTGTTATTATTGACTTGTATTATAGTCCTTAATAGGGGCTCATGTACTAGAAATAAATAAATAAATAAATAAATAAATAAATAAAATAAATTATAGAAATAGATAGATGCATTGATCATAGCCGCTATTCATCAATGAAACATCGGCAACAATGATTGACTGAATGAGTATGAGACTTGATACAGGTATAACTTGGAAAAAAATTGTTTCTTAAAAGAATATAATAACTTATTGCAGGCTTTCATCCATCTTTCAACAGCGTTTTGTCACTGTGATCAAGAAGTACTTGAAGAAAAGATGTACGAAGCCCTGGCAGAACCACTGGACATAATTAGTATTTGCAAATGGATGGATGATGAGTGTTTACAGATGATTACACCCAGGTAATGTCTTTAAAAGTTAATACTATTGAGAAAATAGCTTTTTTTGCTGGATTTAAAACGAGAGAAATGCAGCATCAAGAAATGCGAGTTTAGCTCAAAGACAGCAGTGTAACTCTTCAGACAAATTAATACAGCCAAAATCAGCGCAAATCTGCAATAAATAAGTTTCCAGGGAGAGCTGCGATTACTTTGATATAGAGTTTTCTACGATGTTTATCTAAAATTTTCATCCCCCATATTAGGGGGAAAAAGGTACTCGAGTCCCTAGATCCAGTGATGAAGGATAACAATAAAGTGGACACTGAAAGTTTCAAGTTTGATAATTTTTGAGAAATTGCTAATTTTTTGAGAAATTGCTCATTTTTTGAGAAATTGCTTATTTAGAGAGTATAGTCAACTGTAATTGAACAGGCTCAAGCAAAAACGTCCGATGTCCAAAATATTTTTATTAAGAAGACAAATAATATTTAAAAAAAATGAAAAAATTAGCGAAAAGAAAAAGAACAAATTAAAGAAAACTGCCAAGACAAGGGAAATAGGAGCAAGAAGCCAAGGAACAAGTCCGATCAGGAATTATAGAATAGACGCAGCATCTTCTTAACAATGATGTACGCTCACAAAGTTAAACACACAAAAAATGGACAACAGACGTTTTTGCATGAGCCTGTTCAGTTTTTCCAGCCTGTTGCGGGTAACCCCCTCATTTTATTTTCCAAAAAAAAAAGAACGGAAACGCATATGACACTAATCACAAGTTGTCGAAAATATGGAACTATCCCGGCAACCTTGAAACTGTGAGACACATCACTTTGAGAATTTATTTAAGATTTTGTGAGTAATTCATCTTTGCAATGCTATTGGATTTTTTTCAGGTTACTAGAACCACACCCAAACACCTACACATACACTAAACGGTTGGCAGAAAAATTAGTGGCAGATGAATTTCCGAAGATGCCTGTAGCTATAGCAAGACCCTCAATTGGTAAGATAATTATACTTAAAACTTGCTTAGATCTACTTGTTAGATCTTTAAGAATGCAGAAAATCAGCAGTTCAGCTAGAGAATCTAATTCATTGAATCCCAAGTCAGGACTTGTACGCGCTATCAATCTATCATAAATGGTCAGAGAGCCTCAGTAAATCTGGGCTACTGCCGAAGTTTTGCTTCAATAACGCTCGAAAATTACCATGGCTCCCTGACCATTTTTCAAAAGGAACAATGGTGTCATAAACAATAAAACACACGAAAAGTAGCCCCAAAATTCAATACGAAAAAACAGAAGAGAATGGGATCAAAGCTAAAATTGCGACAATGCACACACGGCGAACGATGAAAATTTTGTTGCTTGTCGTTTGTTCATTGTTGCAATTTTCTTCCTTTGTTTTCTGACTGATGATGGGAGCAAGTTAGCCCTGAAACCAGGGCTTCCGTTTTGCGTATAATTCATGCCATTTTTTAAGTCACAGATGATTCCACCAGTTGAGATAAGATTACACAGTTCAGTTCAGTGTATGAATGCACTGCACAAAAATACTCTGATCTGTAATCTTTTCTCAATATGTGCAATCGCCATTTAATTATTAAAATAACTGCAAGTTTTTTAAAGTCATCGACCACTTCACCAATTGAGCAAAGATTACAGATGCAAGTATTTTTGTTCATTACAGTCGCACACTGAACTGAACTGTTTAATCTTTTCTCAACCGGTGAAATCGTTGATAAATTGAAAAATGTCATTAGTCTCAATAGAGGAATTCAAGAGGAAGTAATGAGTTGTGATCGTCATTGTGATTTATTTATTTTCATTTATGTTGCAAAGGAATTTTAACGTATTTGTTAGTGTAAGTAGTCAATTGTATAGTTCAAAATGACTTGTACAATAGCAAGGGGTAACACCCAAGCTAAAGTGTATCAATGTTAAAAAGAAAGTAATAAATAAATAAATAAATAGTTATACACAAAACGACAGCTCTGCCTGAAACATCACATTTTATTTAATGATTAATTTCAGCTTTGATCGCATTCTCCTCTGTTTCCTCCTATGAAGTCATAAACAGACAAGCACCAGCTGTAATGAATGGCTAGTTTACCCATGCATAAACCTATCAAATATGATGCCTAAACAGTATACATAGACCAAAAGAGGGCGTAGACAGAAAAAGTATCTAGAACTAGTAGCTCGAACATCACTGATAGAAGTTAAAAAAAGAAAGGTTCGATGATTTTTATAATCACAACCGATTTTATTCATATCCAAAATTAAGAAACAGGTACTTCCGACAGTTCCTTTATCTCAGGAAAATCACTGATTGCAAGAATATTTGACTATTCTAGCGCAACATAAGAATCACAAGGTATAATGCAGCCAAATAAATGGATAAATAAATAAATAACATATAGATAAGTGAGAATATAAAAATTGTAAGTTCAATTGTATGATGAAGGCCATTTATTTTAATTACAGTGTGCCCAGCAAACAGAGAACCATTACCAGGATGGGTTGATAATTTAAACGGACCAGTGGGTGTATTGGTTGGCGCAGGGAAAGGAGTTATCAGAACTATGCTCTGCAATGGTGAATATCACGCAGAAATCATTCCCGTTGACATGGCGATCAACGCCATTATTGCTCTGGGTTGGAAGACAGCAACCACTGCAAGAAAGTAAGTCCTTATAAATTTGTTTTATAGAACCAATGAAGCCAATGGAATCAGTTTTATTTTTTATCGGTAAGAACAAAATTCTAAAGAGTCAAGAAGAAATTTTTGAGAAAAATTCAAACTAAAAATCAATTTGATCTATTAAAAACGATGCTCTAAACGCATCCCAGAGACATCTGAAAATTCCTTGTTTTCTGCCTTCTTCTCTATTCAAAGATAGCTTTTAAAACGCCTTCTTTTTTTATTGAACGCAATCAGCAGTGCGAATCAAAGATGAAATTGCATACTTAAAAGAATGAAGGCATTTTACAGCCAAATCAAACAAGGCGGAAAAAATAGAAAACGCAAAATACTCAGTTCTCTCTACTTGCCTCTGTTAGAGTTTGATGTCTAAGAAGACAAAAAAATTCAACTTTTCCGCAAGGTTTTCGCAAAAATTTGAAAGGTGCGAGCAAAATTAGGTGCTTTGGAAGCCACTCCCCAAAGCGTATTTTGTGCAATTGAAATTTGTTTTTGGCAAATTCAAGGAAAGGGCCGCCCAACATCAAACCATGGAACTATATTTAGAAATCTTCTGGTTCCAGTTGATATGCCCAGTAACCTCATCAATCCGCAAAGGGACTCTAGCAAGCTTTTGCGATAGGAGACTGAAGAGTTGATTCTTGCATAAAAACCTGTAAAAATGACTATGAGTACACTAAAAAATCACGAAATTCACTCTCAGAATTAGGCTTAATGGCGGTGAGATGCAGGTATCATGGGAGATTCCTATCTAATTTGAGGCATATCTTTGTGTTTCCACGGAGAAAGTGACATTATAGACAGGAATCTCTTCTGATACCTGCGTTCAGCCGCCATCACAAACTTGCCATTGTAGCAGTTATGTGAGTTTGTTACTAAATTTTAGACTTCCTTAGTGTGATTTTCGTGATTTTCGCTGGTTTTGACATTATATTAGACTATTCATTCGCTCACAACAAAAGTTTCCAAGAGCCCCTTTGTTGGCTTGCAGCATCAGAACTAAAATTGAAGATATATCTTGGAGAGTCCTTTGCTCAAGCAACATAGAAATAACTAAAACTCGTATTTTGACTTTTCCAGAGTAAAAGAAATACCGGTATACAATTTGACACAAGGAAACATGAAGCCAATCACTTGGGGTGAAATTCTGGAGAAAGGAAAAAAAGTAGCGTACGAAAATCCTTTCGAGATGATGCTTTGGTACCCGGATGGAAACATACGGACAAATAAACTGATCCACAATCTATGTCTTATCTTTTTCCACTGGTTACCTGCCTATTTAATTGACTTTTTAATGCTAATTTTTGGGCAAAAACGATTGTAAGTATCATTGATGAGGAATTATTATTTTCAAGAAAACTAAGAATAGAGCAGAGCTGCCATTTTGCGTATACTTAATGACATTTTTCAATTCACCGATGAATCCACTGGTTGAGAAAAGATTACACATTTCAGTTCAGTGTATGACCGTACTACACGAAAATATTCTGATCTGTAATCTTTTCTCAATCGGTGCAAACATCGTTAAGTTATTAAAATATCCGTAAGTTTTTTGAAGTCATCGACGACACCACCAGCTGAGAAAAGATTAAAGATTAGTTTTTTTCGTGCAGTAAAGTCACACACTGAACTGAAATGTGTAATCTTTTCTCAACCAGTGGGGTCATCGTTGAATTGAAAAATGCCATTAATTATACGCAAAACGGCAGCCCTGGAATAGAGATACTCCTGACCTACCCAGAGGTGCAAAATGTTCCAAACTGTTGCAAATATCACGCCATACTGGAATTTTTCCTCAAAAAAATTTGTAAAAAAATAGTGATGACCTGTTTTTTTCCTTCTTATTTCATCATTTTAACACCGAAGACCACGAAATAACCAATATTATCAACATTTTGAGGCCATACTTTCTGGAAAAATTTAATTGCCATAAAAACAAACAAAAAAATTGGGCAAATTTCCTCAAAGTCCCACAAATTTCCTCACATTCACGCAATCCATAGATTGCTAGATCGAGTACATTTTGCACCCCTGCTTCTACCATAGCCGTAGCCAGGATGTTGTCTTTCTCTCTCTCAGCCCATTTAAATGCATGTGTTAGAAAAGGACAGATATATAGGGGCTGTCACGTGATTTCTGCCCCTGTTTCTGTCCTTTTCTAACACATGTGTTTAAATGGGCAAAGAGAGAGAAAGATAAATTCCTGTATATGGCTATGGCTCCTACCTTTAGCCTACATACCTATACGTATATTTTGTAGTGATTCCATTAAAACTTTCCGTAGCTGGTGTATCAGCAAAAGTATCAGTATTTTGTAATTTCAACTCGTGCCATTGCTACCTTTGGTGGCTCTATGTACTTGAAAAGAAATAAATAAACAAAAAAAAAATAGATAGAAAAATAAAATTTGGCATTTCCAGTCCAATAAATTGACAATGTTATTCCGAGGGTATAATCGTTTTTTCTTTTTTCACTGTGTGAATTATTTACTGATTAACTGTCTTGAATGTTTCAGTATGGTACGAATTCAGAAAAAAATATCCGATGGACTGTTCGTTTTACAATATTTCACAACTCGGGAATGGAGGTTTATCAATGACAAATTGATAGAGTTGAGGGAAGCGATGAGCCCTGTAGATAAGGAGCTGTTTTACCTTGATTTTGAAAACATGGATCCTCCATCTTATATGAGAGACGGAACTCTCGGTGCAAGACTATACCTAATGAAGGAGCCCTTGTCTTCTTTACCCCGGTGTCGAAGGATTCTAAAAGTGTGAGTATCTTAGTTTCAATTCAGTCGCACTCTGGGAAATTTTTTTGCATTAACCTGCCAGAACAGAAAAATTAAGGGTTACTAAATTTCACATCCAACACTTTTTGTTCTATTCTCTAAGAAGTCGTTTCAAGAGAGTTGGCAGATGACTGATTGGCTTAATTACTGTGCAACGGGCGAGTTTGTGTTTCTGTACACTGACTTTGATGCGCAGAGACACAAACAAACCTATGTAGAAGGGAACTGCACGAACTATCATCTGCCATCTTTCGTGGAACAGCCTCTAGGTTCTACCAAAATTCGTCCTAAAAACATCATCCTTTGTCACATTAGTTGACCAAGAGTTTTAGTAAGCTTCCCAAAGGAACACACCATAGAATCAAAGCTAAATTAAAACAAAAATACTATCCGACGTTATGGGGCTAAATTGCTCCCATCATCATATTTGGCCCTGAACAGTCCCATTGTATTAGTTTATTTATTTTTAGCTTTGATCCCATTTTTGTGTGAGTCTTTGTATTAAAGGGCTACAATTTTTATATTCTTGTTGTGATCTTTCCAAGGGCAATTTGTTTACATCAGTGATGCCACTGATGGTTAAGCTTTTGCTCAGTTACCACTTGCTGATCATGAACTGCTGAAAAAATCAATTATTAAAGAAACATTTCAAAATTTGTTGATTTAACAAAAATTGAAAGTTGCTAAATCAACAAATTTTTTTTGTTAAGTTAACAATTTATTTGTTGAGTTTACAAAAATAGTTGTTAAATCAACAACATAGTTGTGTTCTTTTAACAATATAGACATTGTCAGTATAGCAATTTTTAACAGTTAAAAGAGTAACTTAACCCAATTAATTGATCTGACAATTCAGCTTGTTACATCAGCAAAACTAATTGCTGATTTCACTTACTGCTTTGTAATTTCAACATAAAAAATGTTATTTTTGCAAAATGATTTGCTAGTTGGCAAAGTAGTTGCTGATTAAGCATTTGAGTTGTTAATTTAACAAAATTATAGATTAATTTAGCAAATGGTTATGTCACTACATTTTTTAACAATTTATTTTTTTCAGTGTGTAGATTTTTCCTTTGATATTGAGCTCATTAAATAAAAAAGAGGAGTTACTAAGGTTTTGATGACTATTTGTATGCTTATGATCAGATTTTTTTGCAATCATCAAAAGCCAGCTGCTCCCGTTTCTGGACATTCCTTAATTCCTTTTTTCCATTTCCTTTTTTTTCCCTTTTCCTTTTTTTCAAGAGAGCCTCAATGACTTTCACAGATTGTTTCTTCATTAGACATAATTAGTAATTCAAAAACTTGTTTCCAGATAAAATTAGATTAAAATATATCTCCCTCTCTTTTTTCCACAGATTATGGCTTGCAGACAGAACGGTGAAGGCAATCTTCTACGCAATGCTAGCTTGGTTCATTTTCTGCTCCTCTGACTCAATAAAATACTTTTTGGATTCATCCAAGGGTGGACTGAAAATGCTTCCTATCATCGGGAATTTTGTTCAAGATAACTAGTGGAATCTTCGGTGGTTTGACCCAACGAGAAGTCTTCAAATGGCAGGCAAAAACTAAAGGATTAGACTAATCATCGAGCTTCTGCACTGACCACTGACAACATTCTCAACTTGCCAAGAAGGAAAGATCCTGGAAGGAAAATGAGACATTAGCGATGGCACGAGTCAGACCGAAAGGAAACAAAGGTTGACAATGTGCGACAACAAGAAGACAGAAAAAAGGCCGAAAACAAGAAGAAGAGGCTGCCATAAGAGAAAAGAAACGGGCTATGAAGGATTAAAAGTTTGAAGGAAGAAAGCCGTTCCGTAAGAAACTGGAGAAGTACAAGTCTGTGAAAAAAAGTTGCAAGACCTGAAGTTTAATCACTTTAAATTAATGGAGGTAAAATCAGTGGTACTCTAGAAACGAATTTTATTATGATGTTCCGGTGAAGATTTTGGTTGTTCAGCAACGATGGATGACACCGATTCTGTACCCGAACCTCCGAGTTTGTACCAGTTCCGCGAGGTGGGGGTGAAGAGAGTAATTCAACGGTGAGAAACACCAATAAACAACATTCCTGTTTGGCTGGAAATGGTTCCAGTGACTTTGACCCTTCGTGTCCCCCAAAAAGTTCTGAACATCAAATCTTCACCTGAACCTCATAATAAAATTCGCTTCAGGATCACTGTTTTTAGATCACTCAGAGACCTTGTTATTGTTTCGTGACATGGAGTAGAGCTAGCTTGGAAACTTGTAAGAAGAATTCACATGAACAAAAAGTTCTAATAACCATTGATAGAAAATAGATTGGTACACAAGGAGAGGGGATGGACGACACACAACACCTAGATGAGACAGTTCCCTTTCCTACTCAAAAACCAAAGCCTGCTGAAACACACAAGAATAAATTGAGCCAATAATCCCAGTTTCAGAGATTTAAAAGATCAATCTTACACTAATTTAGACCCACCTATTACTGAGTCTACCTGTTGCAGCTGGATGACTTTCATTATAAATAAAGTTTTTTTTCAGCATTCTTTTCTATTTCAAGTATTCTGATGAAATTCAGAGAAAGAAAAAAATTATGATAATGCGAGAAGTACTATGACTTTTAAAAGAAAGTACCCTGATTGAAATTCTTATCATTAAATATTTCTGTTGTTTTCAATCGAATTCTCGATTTTTCATGACACACTTTAAAGAGTCATTCTGTTTAGAACTTAAACACTTGAAGGCCGCCAAATTGTTTCAAGGTTGCCAAGATTTAATATGGTAAAAATTTTGACCAGGGTACTTTCTTTCCAAAGTCATAGTGCATATTTTTAGAATGTTTTGAGTTCTTTATCTTGTTCAGATCTTAAAAATTCACTAAAAGTATGCTCTGGCTTAGTTTTCTATCTGAAACAACAATGGCTGAAGCTTCACACCAGTGATTATAAAGAGATAAAACTGACTGGGTCATAGAAAAACTCTTGAAGCGCACTGTCAAGGAATAAAAGCTAAAATAATATCTTTAGAACCAACTGTGACTGGAAAAATAAAAAAAAAAAAACCTTTGGTATCAAAGCGGACTGAAACGGGAGGAAACATGAAAAGTTAACAAGATGAAGTTTTTAACTTTTATTTTTTTAATTGTAACCAACTTGTACATTTGTTCACAGTTAAAAAAAAAATTCAAGACATTTAATACAATTTTTTCGAAACGTATACTATTTGCGTAATTACGTTGTTTTATAATCATTGGTTTTTATCTTTTGTATTTTTTAGGTGAAAAATAAATAAATAAAGAATAATTTAATAAGAATAGAATAGATAACAGCAACATCGAAAATGATAGATTTTTCCTTTAAGATGGTTTTTTTTTTTTTTTTTTTGCCTCAATAAAACTCAGATTTTCAAACAATTAACAAGTATACTGTACACATTTTTGCTTCAAAATCATTAAAAAATTTTCAACGACCCCAAGATTTTTGATAAAATTGGTGATCACTTGAATACTTTGAGCATGAAAGAATTTGGATTCACGAGAGGAAATAACCACTAAAACAAAAAGCAAAATTTTCTAGGAGGTGCAAGGGTTTCATTCCTTCGATACTTTTTAAAATTCAGTTAAAAATTATGAGGATTTCACATAGTATCACAGCAGCAATTAAAAAGAGAAAAAAATATTAAGTGGTAAAGTTAAAGAAAAAAATTGGGGGGAAAAAAATGATAGCAGAAGTACATTACTTATTGATTAGCATTGGAGGATGATTAAACACAAAAAAGCGACACCAATGCATCATTTTTCATGGCATACTCTCTCGAAGATACTTTGTAGACCCTAAAACATTTACTTCAAACATTTTCAGCTTTTCTCATTATCGGAGGTACACAGAAGATAAAGATAAATAAACAACCTCATTATCTTTGGTTTTAAAATAGAAAAAAAAATTCTGATTTCTTCATAAAAACATGCAAACTATTAGCATACAAAAAAAAGGTCCTGATTTACAGACATGAATTTGAAAAAATGAGATAGAAAATAACAACTCTCCAAATCACAAAGAAACTTGCCTGCTAATTCTACAGAGCCAAGAAGAAAGTTCTGGGAAAAATTCGAACTAAAAATCAATTTGATCTATTAAAATCGATGCTCTAAACGCACCCCAGAGACATCTGAAAATTCCTTGTTTTCTGCCTTCTTCTCCATTCAAATCTAGCTTTTAAAACGCCTTCTTACTTAATTGAACGCAATCAGCAGTACGAATCAAAGATAAAATTGCATACTTAAAAGAATGAGGGCATTTTACAGCCAAATCAAACAAGGCGGAGAAAATTGAAAACACAAAACGCTCAATTCTCTCTACTTGCCTCTGTTAGAGTTTGATGTCTAAGAAGACAAAGAAATTACGCCATTAAACAGGGTACGAGCGAAATTAGGTGCTTTGAAAGGCACTCCAGTGCATATTTTGTGCAATTGAAATTTGTAATTGGTAAATTCAAGAAAAGAGCTCAACATCAAACCATGGAATTATATTTTGTTGATTCTGAGACAACAAGTTCTCCTAACTATGTACTGGCAAATGCTTAAGTATTGACAGTCAAGAATGCATGCGGAGCCCAGAAGGTTGCTTTGATTACCCGTGGATTCATCACTTATCTCGAATTCTAGACTGCCAAAACTTTTGCGCTTGATAGTACCAAGTAACAAACCCTATTCAGAAAAAAGAGAGAACAGCTTTCTCAGAGAAAAAAGAGGGGATTTTATCCAGGAGAAAATTCCAAAAAATCATCACTAAATAACTCCAAAACAGGTAAAGCTCCAATAATTTGAAAAAAAGAAAAAATTAAGAAGATAATTGACTTTGGTATTACTATGGACAACATTAAAAAATTATAAGAGTAAAAATCTAAAAATTTCAAATAATTAGATAGATAGATAAATAAATAAATAAAAATAATACTGCAAATCTATTTTTTTTTCTTCTTTTTTTTTTTTTACAAAGTTACCTATCTTAAAATTTAAGTCTCGATAATTTAAAAGGTAATTTAATTTTTATTTTGATGACTCGATGAAACAATTACCTTAAACAATGAGTTGAAAAAGAATGAACTTTTGGTACTTAAACAGGCTAAGGACTGCAAAGAGATTTAAAAAGAAAACAAAAAAAAAGAGAGAGAAACGGGAATAGAAACAATGAAATGTTAAAATGATAAAACTAAATTGATTATAATTATAGTACAAGACAATTAGTAGTAACTAGTACGTAATCAATAAAAAGGAAGCTATAGTTCCGAGAACAAGGCAACTATGAAAATCAAATTCATTATAAAAAGCTTACAAAATAATATATCAAACAGGATCCAGGGTAGAAGCCTTTTCTTCAATTACAGTAGGTACTTTTTCCGCTGACTCAAGTTTTGAATCAGTATTGACATTTACTTCACTGAAAGAGCAAAATAAACATAGAATTAAATTTAATAATAATTTTAAAAAAAACACCTGAAGAGCAAGAGTTCAACTTAAAAAAGCTGATTTAAAATCAACGAGAAAATATTGAGATGTGGTAGGAAAGGCTGTCCCAAGAATGATTGGTTTTGACAACTGTACAGTTTAAATGAAAACGTCAGTTGCTTTCTGCTCCCGACAATCAGGTTGTGCAATTCGCGGTTTGAAGCTGATGTTTTCATGAAAGCCATAGAACTTTCAAGTCCGGTTTGAACAGAGACAAATAGAGACAGAGCACTAGCTGACTGTAGCAGAGTAACGCTGAATTCTCGCGGATTCAACAAAACAACAGTCAACACCCTTCTGATGTCCCATGGTGTTGAACGGTGAGCACCCTCCTCCACACTTCCCAGCCTATACCCCCTGTGTCTACCGAAAGTCACCGTTCAACACCATGCGACATCAAAAGGTGTTGACTGTTGTTTTACATGTTATTTTGTTGAATCCCCGAAAATTCAGTGCGCCTCAAATCTTCCCTATGTATTTTAGCATAGTACTTCATCTCTAATTGTCTCTGGGTTTGAAGCTGATGTTTTCATGAAAGCCGAAGATCGTTCAAGTCCGGTTTGAAGCCGATATTTTCATGAAAGCCGTAGAACTGTCAAGTCCAATCATTTCTGGGACAAGCTATAAAAGTAGAAAAGTCCAGCCGCCCAGATCATTCATTTGTTAGAGGTCATTTCTTGAGAGTTGGCAGTTGTGAGTTCGGCTTGTTGACTGCGCAGTGGGCGAATTTGTGTTTCTTCGCACTGACTCTGATGAGCATACGCGAACGAACCTACTGCGCAGGAAACTAAGAAAGCTGTCACCTGCCATCTTTTGTGAAACGACCTTTATGCTTGTAAATAAATCAAAGATACTGGGGTCGTCAGGAAAGTAAGTATGATTTCCCTATAATTTTTTAATTATTGCAGATAAAGCAAAATAATAATACTCAGTTTGTGCGCCACACTCTCAGCTGTAACCCTTTCATGAACGCATTTTGGGATGTGACTTTTTTTGAGATTTTTTTAGACCATACAAAAGAGGAAAATTTGCTAAGAATTTTGATGGGCTACACAATTTTATGCAAAATGCCTATTAAACCCTTCAACTGATAGGTTAGGAATGCAGGTACAGCTAGGATGTGAATGGAAAACCGTGCAAATTTACGAATTTTTACGTTTTTTTTTTTTTTAAGGGTTTTGAGGAATCTAGTCACGATTGCTAGTATACTCGTCTGTAGCTCTAAGAGAAGAGATTTCCCAACCACGAGTATACTCGTCCGTAACAAAAGCGTACTCAAAGCACTACCATCTCTTGTCCGCAGAGCACGCGCCATAGGTTATTAAAAGTCTTTGGTAGTCGGCTCTGATTGGCTGAATATCAAGAGCTACAAAACCATATTCATTAGATTTTCATTACATCACTTAGTTGCTCACACGAAAGTAAAAACAAGATCAACCTCGACATGCCAAATAACAATCCTCAGTAGATGAGTGCAGCGCGATGGTTCCGCGTGACATTACCTGATGTTAACTCGAGAATCAGAGAGACAAATCATGAAAACACCATATCAGCATACTTTCCTCAGTACGGAAATCCCAAAACATGACCAATGTAATCATCAAAATGTTTACTTCAGCGACACTTTGATGAAATCATGCAGTGGTCATATTTCCTTAATTGGGTCACCATAATCGGTCTTTTTAACCCTTTCCACTCCACCATTTTACGAGCTGAACCTTCCTGTACTCCACTAGAACTCCGTGAACTAGAGCTTCACTGGTAAGTTCCGAAGAAGCCTGTCAGAGCGCAGCACTTGTCAGAGACCAATTTTGTACCATTGACGGCGTCAATTTCTAGCAACAAAATTTTGTTGACCACAGCTCGACAGTGGAGTGCAAAGGGTTAAGGCAAACTGAAGTGCGATGGAGATTATTAACTTGTATAATACTTTAAAATGAGTAAAAAAACTTGTTTTTTAAATTAATGAACTAAACAGCGTTTTCAAGAAACTTGTGACGTGATAGATCTTGATAGATCGGGACGTCCTAGGTTGCTGCGTTTTTTCTCGCCGCAATCAACGACTTTGCCGTAAGATTGAGGCAATGCATTGACAAGCGTGGAGATCACTTTGAATAACCCAGAGGATCACTAAGTGAAGTATTCTTTTCGCAAGAGATTATCAATAATATTTTCTTAAAAATCCACACTTTTCTTGTTTTTTTTTTTCTTTTTTTCTGGGCTGAATAATGGGTCATAAACATAGTCAATAACTCTTGTTTTTTTTTTTTTCTTTTTTTCTGGGCAGAATAATGGGTCATAAACATAGTCAATAACTCAATAATAAGCATCGTTATTTGGCATGTTAAGGTTGATCTCGTTGTTACTCTCGTGTAAGCAACTGAGTAACGCAATGAAAATGTAATAAATGTGGTTTTGTAGAACTTGATATGAGCTTTCAGAATATACATTGTTATTATACACTTTTTGTCAGTCGTTTAGACTCCATCTTGATTTTAGCGAGGAACAGAACTTATGGCCAGACTGTGTATAAGCGGCCCTGGGAGCTGATTCTGCTATTTTAGACGAGACAAGACGAGATAGGAGGAATCAACCAATCCCATTGATTGAAACGGCGTCATGTGACAGATTTTGAGTCATTCGAGGGACGAGGAGTCATCCAGTAAGAAATGAACGACTCGAACGACTTCAAAATTGTCACGTGACGCTGTGCAAACCAATGGGAATGATTGATTCCCGCTACTTCATCACGTCTTGTCCAAACAAGCAGAATCAGCCCCCTGAGCCTAGTTTTTGATGAAAATGTTATTAACAATCCTGACGGTGGGGGATCTAGAAATCTTTCAAGGGAGGGGCTAAGGTCCCAAGGGACGGCTAAAACCTACTTTTTCAATATAACGCCAAAAAATTCCTAAGTAGACAATGTAAAAATTTGGCTCAAGGAGGGGGAGAGCAACATCCCCTTCAGACTCCTCCCCCCATCCCGGATCCGCACCTGAATCAAAACTGAAAAAGACACTCCCTAAGAAAACATATTTGGACAAATAGTTCTTGGTGACTCAAAAAATCAATGTTCAAAAATAAACTTACCTACTAGTTTGTAACGCCGATTCTTTAGAATTAGCATTATCTAAGACTCCTAAACTTTGTTCATTGGACATTTTATGAGGTTCAAAGGCAACATCGTTCGCTTCCTGATGATCCTTGTCATTCACAACTAGCCGATCAGCCGATGCATTCGGAGAATGAGCTACATCATTAACTTCCTTCTTATCATTTATCACAACATTTCCTTCCTCCTTAGCATCCTCTTCAACAGAACTTTTGACATCCTTGATTCCTTCGGGAGCTTCAGAAGCATCATCCAAACTGGATTCAAGAGTTTTGAAATTTTCATCTACACTAGACTGAAGAGCTGTGATTGCTTTGTCATCTACGTTGGAATCAGGTATTTCAAAGGATTTATCTGGACTAGGCTCGGAGGCTTCAAAAGCTTTATCTAAACTGGAATCAGGCGTTCCAAAAGTTTTGTCCACATTGGATTCAGACGTTCCAAAGGCTTTATCTAAATTAGACTCCAGAATTCCAAAAGCTTTATCTAAATTAGATTCAGGAGTTCCAAACTCTTCGTCTAAACTGGAATTTGAGGCTTTATCTACATCGGATTTGGTTCTAAAAGGTTTAAGAGGATTTGAATCTGGTGTCCCAAATGCTTTGTCTAAATTGGACTCTAAAGGCTTATCATTACTTTCATCTATGGATTCAAATGCTTTTTTATCACATGTATCAGTGTTTTCAAAATCTTTAAATGCTTCTGAAGGTTCAAAGCTTGCAGTCTCAAAGGATCCAAAACCATC
Organism: Trialeurodes vaporariorum; assembly: GCA_011764245.1. Lineage (NCBI taxonomy): Eukaryota > Metazoa > Arthropoda > Insecta > Hemiptera > Aleyrodidae > Trialeurodes > Trialeurodes vaporariorum. The sequence goes on from VMOF01000388.1 coordinate 14,470,991, forward strand.
TTCATTTGTCAATGAATAAGTACTAAAGGAATTTTCAACAAATTGATCTGAGGCAAACGGATCAGACTTGGTACCTGAAAAATAAGAAAGAGAAGTATAGATAAATTAGAAAATCTAGAAAATTAAAGCATATTGTTGTGATACATGATTTTAGAGATTTTGGGAATACATGTAAATGCATAAGTAAAGTGGAGACGGAGGTTCGTTGGGTCAATTGGTGCGATTTATCGCACGCTAACAGCGAGAGCGCGGCGTGGAGTCAGCTTCTCTACTCATAGAAGCAGCGTTGCCGGAATGAAAGGCTGAGCTTACAAGAGCGAATGTTGGGTCGTGAGTAAGTTCCACGCAATACAGAAATCCCGCAACGCTGCAAAGAGCTGATTTCGCGTCTAGTTCAAGCCTCAGCGTAGCGACTGTGCCGGTTGGCCCGGCGAACACCCGACTCCAGAAAATGCAGTTTTCAGCATTTTTGGGCCAGGG
>VMOF01000388.1:14471970-14646970 GCA_011764245.1 Trialeurodes vaporariorum
CTTCCTGGTCGCGGGTTGGAAAGCGAACTCTTTTCATTTTCCACGAGCCCAGTTCTACTCTTTTCAAAGTCATTAGCCCTGGCCCAAAAATGCTGAAAACTGCATTTTCTGGAGTCGGGTGTTCGCCGGGCCAACCGGCACAGTCGCTACGCTGAGGCTTGAACTAGACGCGAAATCAGCTCTTTGCAGCGTTGCGGGATTTCTGTATTGCGTGGAACTTACTCACGACCCAACATTCGCTCTTGTAAGCTCAGCCTTTCATTCCGGCAACGCTGCTTCTATGAGTAGAGAAGCTGACTCCACGCCGCGCTCTCGCTGTTAGCGTGCGATAAATCGCACCAATTGACCCAACGAACCTCCGTCTCCACTTTACTTATGCATTTACATGTATTCCCAAAATCTCTAAAATCATGTATCACAACAATATAGTAAATTTAAGGATGCATCAGAAGATAAACTCTTAGTCAACATTTCTTCAAATCAATTTCTATTATACAGGTAAGTCTGGTAAGCAGAGCATTTTGAAATTTTTAAATGAAAAACCTGCAGAAAGCTGATCCAGGCGTGCAAAATATGCCCGATCTAGCGATCCGCGAATCGCGTGAAAGTGAGGAAATTTCTGAGAAAGTGAGGAAATTTGTCCAATTTTTTTTTTTTTAAATAATGGCAATAAGAATTTCCCACGAAAATAGTGTAAAAAATGGGAAAATATTGGACATTTTGCGAACATACGGTGTTGAAATGTTAAAATAACCAAAAAAAATTCATCACTTTCAAATTTTTGTGAGGAAATTTTTTAAAAGATTTTAAAAAATTTCCAAAGGATTTCCTTTGAGGAAATAAGTCATGGATCGCGTGAAACTTCCGAAGTTTTGGAACATTTTACACCCCTGAGCTGATCAGGAACGTCTAAGTTGAACGTATCGATGAAACTATACACATGAGAAGCTATGATGATAGACAAGTTTCAAAAACTATCGTAACACCTCTCTTGAAAACATTCGGAGAGGGTGTCTCCTGCACAGAAAATACATAATAGAAACCTTGCACTAGGCGTGGACGCGGTGGCTGGCTATTTTTTCAGAGCTCAACAGGAATTAATAAAGAGAGCATGAAGGAGCACCATCCAACATGGTCCATACATTGACAATGCAATTTCTGTGCTTCTGTTTCACTAGGCAAAAATCTCAACAACTTTTCTCATCAGTCAACTTATGGTCCATGTTTGCGGTGTTCTGTTAAGACCCCAAAAAAAAGTTGTCACCACACACAATCATGGGTGAGATAGATAGTGCATGGTGTCTATTATACATTGTCGCTGGTCTCCTGTCACTTTTACTACAAGCGCCATAAAACGATGAATTTCAGTTAAAGGTTCGTTTTATGTTTCAAAATTTTCTCAGTCAAATTGCAAGTTTTAATTGATAGCATCACATTTTGAAAAAAAAAGAAAACTTGAAGTGAAGGCATTCTTACCATGAGAATTACTAGACTCAGTCTCCATTTTGGTTGCTGCTTCATTATCCGAAAGAGTCACAGAATTGCTAAATTGAGAAACAGTTGATGACCCAAAATTGGCCTCAAAATCCGCCCAGCCACTGTTTGCATTATCATCGAACGTTTGCTTCCACGGAGCAAAATTGACAACAGAGGAATACGTTAAATCCGTGTCTATCAAAGAGAAATAAAAGAAAATTGAGGTTAATGACTGAACACTCACAGAGACAATATATAATAGAGACCACGCACTATCCGTGGCTGACTATCATTTCGGTGCTTAACAGGAATTAACACAAGGAGCATGAAGGAGCACCATTCAACATGGTCCATACTTGACTGATGCAATTTTGGTGCTTCGGTCTCATTAGGCAAAAACCTCAACAACTTTTTTCATCAGTCAATATATGGACCATGTTTGCGGTATTCTGTTGAGACCCCGAAAAAAATAGTTGCCACAGAGCGCAAACATGGGCAAGATCTCTATATAGATAATGTGTGGTCTCCATTATATATTGTCTCTGAACACTCATGATGTATTATAAATGAAACTGATGTAATAGGACTTCAAAATGAAACGTTCTAGCACAGTAAACTTGAAAAATCAATTACAATTGAATCGGCTCATGCAAAAACGTCCGCAGTCCATTTTCTTTAAAATTGACTTTGTAAGCATACATCACTCTAGAGAAGGGGCTGCATCTGTTAAAGTACTGGAGAAATTTGGCCTTTGATCAATATGGCCTTCAAGATTTTTCAGTAGATGAAAACACTGTTGTTAAGGGCGTAGAGCCCCTATATACTACCAGAGTTGCGCCACGTCATCTTTTACAAAATTTTATTTCATTTTTATTGTATGATATACATATTTAATATTTCTAACTTGTACTTGAGCCCTTGAGGCATTACGTATTAATTTGAAAAATAAAATAAAATAAAAATAAAATACATAAAAAAAATCGGAGATCTGATTTTTTTTCTTTTTTTTTCTCCACAAAACCAGGGTGGTCTACCCCTTTAAAGAGCTGTGCAGATTGCAGGGTAAGAGTAATATAATGAAAAGTAGAAAGAATTAAGATAATTACCAGCCAAGAAAGCTTCCTCTTGATTCAAAAATATTTTGTCGAAATCCGACCTGAAACCACAAAACATATCAAAATCATTAGTTTGATTAATGAGTAAACATTCAATAAGGCAAATCGGTTATTCCCAGAATTTCTGGTCTTGCTAATAATTGCTCAGAGTGGATTTTGTTTTTTGGCACATCCACCTCGATTTTTAAATCTCTTGTTAAAGAGTATGTTTTTGTTTTTTAATTTAATCTATTTCTTTTCGCCTGCTTTGTCCTTTGTAAAGTTGCTCATTATCTGTTACTTTTGTCAATTACTTGGGATTTGTCCCGTTGAAATTAAAGAAATAAATAAATAAATATAAAAATAATAGTACCCTTCTAGTTTCCTTTCTTCCTTCCTTTTGCTGCGGAATCTTTTCAACTTTGTTCGCAAAGGGCGATTATAGACCAAAGGACTAGAGTTGTATGAAACGCCACCATTTTCGCCATTCCCTTCTTCTACATCCTCCGTTTCATTATCATTATCAACATCATTATCGTTATCATTTTCATCATCATCATCATTTTCGTTCTCTTCATCTTCATTATCATCATCATTCTGCTCTCCACCTGGCCAACTTCCAGCTTTTTGAGCGCAAAGATCTCTGAAAAAAAAAAGAAAAAAAAAAAAAATTAGTGAATTTCTTTTAAACTTCGAAATGTTATATTTCAAAGGAAGATCTCTTCTGACCATAATGTCTACAGATTACTTCAAACAGCTTCCAAGTAATGTAATTTTAAGAGACAATAAAGATTCTACATTTAAAACATTTTATTGGAATGATAAGAACAAATATTTATTTAGCTTGAGAGAAACTATTTTTTTTTATTTATTTTTCCAAATTCGTACATTCAACAATTAATGTTATGGTACAGGTCATCACAATTAGTGTTCCGATATAATCAGATAAAAAAGTAAAAGGAAAAAAAAAAGTATTATAAACACGTAAAGAAGTATTTAGTCACAGGTCACATCAGACTAGGTACAGTTTCCTCCTACACTGGAAAAAAAGGGATGCCAAAAAAATGTGCGACAACCAAAAAAATGCCAAACCCACATCCTAGGACGCAGAAATAACCGTCCCGACGATTACATCAGCATCCCAGGACAAAAACCCAGCAAAATTCTGGCGGTCACACACCCTTCCAACATCAACGATGTTAATTTAGCACCCCTTTCCTTTCAGTGCAGCCACTTAGATGTTCCTCGAGATTTTAAAAGGCCTTACTTATCAAAAGTACCTTTAGCTTGGCTAGGAAAACATAATTATTTCCCTCCATCTTAATCTGCTTTGGCAATATTGAAGAATCTTGCGGCCATTGAGCATAAGCGAGTGCCATGAGAGCTGAGCCAACAGAGGACAGCTGGATGTCGCAAACCCACACGTGCTGTAATGGTGGGCCTCTCCAAACTGGACAAAGTCCCTTGGGTTTTCTTCAATGAATTTAGCCATTTCAAGGATGAGTGTGGAGGGCAGAGTCATGATTTGATTTTTTATAAAATGGTCTTTACAAGAGTCCCTTTTTTTTTGACCAAACATGACTCTGACCACTCCTTTGTGTCCTAAAAAGACGTCTTTCAATCCTCCCGATTCCCCCCATGTGAGTATGGTATCACTCATGTGGGAGAAAACGTGCGCATAGTAAAGAGACAATTAAGACTAATAAAAACTAATATAGTCTAAAAAATAAAGTCAACAAGCATGTGGCGGTAACTTTATTAATTATTCATCGGATGTACCAAAAAAGTACCAAAAAATGAAATATCGCAAATCGATTCTTGCATAAAATGTGATAATTCATTTTTTGGCACTTTCAGTCTTATTTTTGAACTTATTGACGAGACATTTTGCAGAGACGTTCTTCAGATGATTATCAAGTAACTGACACTCCCGTTTTCTCAAATATAAATTACTTTCTGCTTGTAATTTGAGCAGTAAATTGAACAGTAGCGCTCTAGTGGCAAAAATCGGCACTAAAAGCTGAAAATCACCTTAAAGTATTCAAACTTTACACTCAATTATCATTGTTGAGCTGCGCGTTTGTTAAACTTTTTATACGGAGAAAATTGACTTAAGAGCAAAGAGTCAAGACTTTCAACTCTAACATTGCTCTCTGCTCACTGTCAAGTGATCGTGCGATATTTTCTACGCAAAACTGGAGGTGAAAAAAACAAAGAGACATAAACTTACTCAAACATTATTTCATTGCCATCATCATTCATATCATCATACACATGATAATTGTTCTCAAAGATATCCTCAGAGTTACGAAACGAACTATCCGGGAATTTTGAGTTGAGCTGCAACAAACAAGTACAATGATTTAACGAGTGATTGAAGCAGAATAGTTAGAAATGGGTGAACTGAAGATATTCGAAGAAGACTGGCTTCTGCTTTTTCATAACTCAGGGTAAAAGTAAAGCCGGTCATGGCGCAGGCTGATGGACAGGGAGCTTCCCTGCTCGAGGGTGAGAACCCATTTAACATTAGCTCTTATAGAGCCTCGCTTTTCAAACTTATTCAGTCAATATTCTTCTTTTCATACAATGAGGCAGTTGCAAGGGTCTGAGATGTTGTGTTTTTACAAACAAAATGAAAGTACATGATGAGCTGAGAGCAAAGATGCCTTTGGTTTCTAATTAAGTCCCATTGTTCCGAAGATGAAATTTTGGCCCAACACACATTGTTTTAAATGGGATTCCGCTCAGTGACGTCACCACGCACACAATTTTTTTACAACTTTACACGTGTGTATTTCCAAAACCGGGACACTTAGAAAAAACCAAAGGCACCTCATCAAGTGCTATCATTTTCTTTATGAAAAACACACAATTACAGACCCTTGCAACTGCCCCATTGGGCCTCGGAATTTAGGTGTAAACAAAATAAAGACAAACTTCAAGTGCTTACCTTTACGGAGAATTTGTCTGAGGTAGTAACTTCATCCGTGTTTTGCACATCATGTGGGTGCACACCACCCTGAAAATGAGGAAGAAAATTGAATGGATGAAAATAAGTATGACAGACAAACTAAAAAATCAAGATTGAAAGTGGAAACTGAACATTCTTTCTGATATGAGCTTGATAAATTTTTAAATTTGAAAACTTCCTGGGAGAAGATATTTTGACGCTTGCATTAATTTTTAAAAATCATGGAAATATTTGCCTGTAACTTTTAATTTTGTAATGCTCGTGATTGCACAAACAGCTTGAGGACACGTAGAGCCGACGCACATTGGGTATCAGATTTTGATAAATAGCAGTGCCTTTGTCCAAAATGAATGTGAACGATGAGCTAGCGATGAGTCTAACCTCTTTACAAACCAACTACTGACCGAAGTGTTTTCATGCGCTTTTGGTAGCTCAACACTACTTGTTAGGGTCTCATACTCAAAATGAGTCGGCAGTACTACTCTACTCAAGGCCACCCAGAGGGGTCAACATATTGGACTCCCACAGGGCCCGAGCCTAAGCATTATAGCCACATTATAGTTTGGCAGGGGGCTTGAAAGTCCTACGAGCAGCGGCCCTGCTCTGCTTGATTTCAAAGAGGGGGGGGGGGGGGGGGGAATTGGGATTGAATTTAATTTAAGATAGAAAATTCATCTTACCAGGCACGATTTGTGAAGATCAATAATGTTAAGCAAATAAATTTCAACAAATTGGTTCCATTCAGTAAGTACATTTGGAGAATGTTCATTGAGCAGTGGTTCTAAACTTGAATTTTCTTTTAAAGTAGAATTTATCACAGTCGCTATTTGAATTATATGTCCCATATAACCCTGCCTTCGCCCACGTTCGCATTTCCTGAAACCAGACACAAGTATTAGAGACAAATTGTTCTTGACAACAAGCAATACAATATGAAGCAGAGGTACTATGACTATCAAAAGAAAGAATCCAGGTCGAAATTCAAATTGTTAAATTTGTTCGTTGTTTTTAATAAAATTTACAATTTTTCAAGACGTACTCTAAAATGGCCATTCTGTTCAGTCCTTGAATACTTGAAAGTCACAAAATTGCTCAAAGCTAACTGATTTTTGAAGGAGTAAAACTTTCGATCAGGGTAATTTCTTTTGAAAATCATGGTACTAAAGGCTTCCAAAAGAATCTTCCACATCACGGCGAGAGGGGAAATTTTCTTACCGCCACTCTATTGCTTGAGCAGTGAGAGGTAATCGCCTCACTGCTGAATGATTGAAAGGAGGGCGGAGACATTGAGTCGGAAAGCTATGGATGTTGTTATCTCGGTACGAGCCGAGGGCCGATTCGCATATCATCTCTGCCGTCTTTTCTTTCATTGGAGAGGGTCAACATATTTACCCTCTTGCCGTGATGTGGAAGATTCTTTTGGAAGCCTTGGTACGAGCAACCTTGCAAATCAAGTATGACTGATCAAGTGTTCGAGGTTACAAACTTTAGTACTCAAAACTCTTCTTTTTACGAAATCTACAATGTTTGTAAGGAAATATTCAGTCGGTGAGTGCTAAACATTAAAGGTCTGCACAAAGGACAAGTTTAGTAAAAGAATTACAATTGCATCAGATAAATGGGTCAGGTTTCCTCCACTTTTTTTTGTATCAAGAGGCTTAGAGATCATTTCACAAAAGATGGCAGAAAGTAATTTCTTCAGTTTCCTGCACCATTGATTCGTTCGTGTCTCTGCGCAGTAACTTCGGTGCACAAAAACGCTAACTGTGTATCCAACATTTTGTGGGCGCCCATGGCCCGTTATAACAGAGCAATGTAAAATGAGAAGATTACATTGGACTTACTCAAGGTTTGCATTATTCTCCCATAGTTTTAAGACAAAACTGATGAGCTCACAATCAATGAAAATCTGGAAAAAAAGAGAAAAAAATTAAAACTTCAAAAGAGAGCAAGATTGAGAATATCTAGGAGAAAAACAGTTCAACAAGGAAAAATGAGACAGTGTGAAAGTAGAGGTGTAAAGTTCTGAATATAATAATCATTACTTTTTTTTTTTGCTGAGTTTTGAAGCGCTATGGGGCTTTTGCAAATTTTTGCTTTATGAGATTGAATAATAAATTCTTGCGTAAAAACCAGCAAAAATTATGAGTGTTCTAAAAAATCACAAAATCCACTCACAGACTCACAAAATTACTCTAAAGTTTAAGGCGTAATGGTGGAGCTACGCAGGCACCATAAGAGATTCCTATCTAATTTGAGACTTTTCTCTGTGTTTTTCTACAGAGAAAGTGACAAATTAGATAAGAATTTCCTATGATATGTAATTGCATAGATACGCCACCTTCCCTCTTAAATGGCAGAGCTACGCAGGTGCTATGAGAGATTCCTGTCTGATTTAGTCATTCTCTCTATAGAAACAAACAGAAGGAAGTTTCAAATTAGACAGGAATCTCTCATTGTGTCTGCATACACAGAGAAATAACTTTGGTTCACATGGAACACCCAGGGTGTTCGGTTCCAGTAACCAGTTTTCGGTTGTGAGTACCGAACTTCCGTTAAGAGTACCAAAGTCTTCAGTAGGAACGAAATGTGAATCATAGTATCAGTCACACCCACTGAAATTTTTGATACTCCTGACTGAAATTCAGTACTCACAACCGAAAACTTTGGTTACTGAAACAAAACACCTCGATGTTCCACAAAAGCCGATTTTTTTTTTTTCCGTGTAGCTCTGGTACTACGCCTTAACCTTTGCTGTTATTATGTGAGTCTGGGAGCAAATATCCAAATTTTCTGATGTGGTTAAAGAAATTTTTGCTGCATTTCACTCAAAAGTTATTTTATTCCATCGCTTACAGCAAAATTTAGCGAGAGCCTCATTGTGGATGCAGAATTTCTAGCAACAGTAAATTTCTCAATACAAACAAGCGTGAAGCTGTGCCACAGAATAATACAATCAGAATAGAAACTCTGTCGGATTTTGAAGCAAATTCATTTCGTGTCCGCCATGTTGAGATATAGGATGTTACATCTGGATTCGCGCGCGAACAAAAATATTAGGACATGATCCGCAAAATTTTCATTCTGAAATGCCAACAGAATAAAAGTGGGGCCGGAAACTTAAAATTTCTTTCCAGAATTTAGAGAAATAAATGAGTTTCAACACAAATCACACACGTCCGCCATGTTGGGATGTAGGACCACAGCGTTGCCTATTGGTGCCGTTAAATTCCAAACTTAATTCTATTGGCTCTTATGGGAGTTTCCGTTCTGATCGTATTATTCTGCGGCTGTGCAATCTAACAATACTGCATTTTGAGCCTCATGAGAGCAAAAGTAGGGGGACACAGGAATCTTAACTACTAGCTTTGTCAAGAAACAGCATGATTATAGACTACTCACATGTTTAATCAGAGGATTTTCTTCTGTTTTTCGAGTGGTGACAGGTTTAATAGCATAAGTTAAACAGTTTTCAAATTGAGTATGATAAAAGTTGTTCCAAGGGTAGCTACAAAAAAGATCCTGAAAAAAAAAAAAGTATTCAATTAGTAAATATTTCAAACTATCCACTAAATGGAAAGGTGCTGATCCAAGAGCCTAAAGAATTCATTTTCTCTCCTTACATACAATAGTTTCTTTCCGTAACAACGAACACGCAATTTTTGAAGCTTTTCATTGAGAATTTGAGATACCTTCATCCTTAAGTAAAAAATCCATTTCCTCTACTTAAAATTAAAATTATAATGACAATCATTAAGAACTTAGTCATAAAGAAAATAAGTGCGGAGCAGTTTAAAACAACTGTTCTTGTATTTTAACTGCGCACATTTGGGTTCGGATTCAGAAAAATTTGACTGTACGGTTTGGATTCAGATTCGAAAAGGAAAAAGTGGATGCGCACACTCCTAATTAAAAATAGCCATTTAAATGAAACTTACCATGAGAGTTTTAAAAAAATTGAGTTCAATTAATTCATTGATAAATTCTTGATGATTTAAAACAACTAAAGTTGATAAAAAACTGGTGATTTGAAGTCTAGTATATCCTAGAGGTGGGTCGATCAGACCAATAGTTAATGTGAAACTTGGGGTCTGGAAAAACAAAAATTCTTGAAATTAGTAACAAGTGGCTGAAATTTTTAAAGCTAAATGAAAAGGCTCATGAAAGGCGCCTGAGAAACGGCCAGAAAAAAAGTTCCTTTACACATCGACTTACAGTGCAAGTTTGTTGCGTGAAACCTCGGTGCCTCGAAAAAAATTCCACTTAGCAAAAGTTCCACAAAGGAATTTGCTGTCAGAGTATAAGAAGTTTCACAGGCTGAAAAAAATTCCACTTGACGAGATATACCACTAAGAGGACGTTCCACATAACAAACTTTCATTGTATTATGAAATGATGAGCACATCGTGATCACACGGATTTTTTGTCCTCTCAGAATCATAAAGCCAATGGGGCTTTTTTTAAACTATTGCTATAAGCAATTGAATAGTTAAATCTTTAGTAAAATTCAGCAAAAATTATGATGAGCACACTAAAAAATTTCAAAATTAACTCACAGACTAACAAAATGACTTTGAAGTTTAAGGCATAAGGGCGGAGCTACGCATGTACCATGGGGGATTCCTATCTAAATTGTGACTTACCTCTGAGTGTTTCTATAGAAAAAGTGAAAAGTTAGATAGGAATCTCCATGGTACCTGCGTGGCTCCACCATTTAACCCTTTAAGGGCCAGGTTAGGAATGGGACAGCAGACACCCTATAACCAGCTCAAAAAAGCAAAAATATGAAAACAAGTCATCTCCAGCGAGGTTATTCAGCAGAACAAACTCAGCCCGAGATATCTCATGAAAAACATGAAAACGAGTTATCTCGGGCTTGGTTATTTAGCAGAACAATCTCAACCCAAGATAACTCGGGCGTGGTCGTCAAAGGGTTAAGAGCAAAGATAAATACAAATTCTTGAGAAAAGTTCAAGCAAAGCCATAAAAGAAGTTGACTAAATAAAAATCTGAAAGAATCTACGTTTGCTCCAACCTTCCTCCGAATTCCAGAATTTTCTCAGCATTTCTGCATTTTCCTCCTTCAGTCTAGAGCTTATCAAAATTGAAAAAGCTCGTAAGGTGATTCTTCAGCGTTTAGTGCCCATTTCTGCCACCAGAGCGCCACTGTTCCATTAATGTCAAGTTACAGGCCGAAAGAAATTTATACAGTAAACTCTCAATTTACCGGATCGCGATTTACCGGATTTCGCGATTAACCGGAAAATTTTTCCGGTCCCGGCAAAAGTCCCATAAGAACAATGTTAAATTTCATTCGATTTACCGGATCGCGATTTGCCGGATTTCGCAATTTAGAGGATTTTTTCTCGGTCCTAAGAAGAAATTTCTCCTCAATTTACTGGACTTTGCCCAGATGTAGCAGTTTTTTCCCATGACACGATGTCGCGATCTCAAAAAATCACTATGAGTAACTCTCCACACTCATCAGTCTCGGTGTTTTGAAAAACGTGTGAAGTGGCAGGGAAGCTTCGCTGCCTTCCTGTGTTGACAGCAGCGCAGCGTTGCAGCCCGTAGTGCGTTGGCTCCACGCGCTCACGCGTGAAGCATGTAGTTTATGGCTTCGGCACTTCAAGAACTTGCCAACATTGGCAACGCTGGCTGACAGCGAGATCGGCTGAACCTCTTTGGAAAAAGTCAGCTGATTTTTTCCAAAGAGATTTTTAGCTAAGAGAAATGAAAACACTCAATAAACAAACGGTTAGTGCCAAATTATCGTGTTCTAATCCCCCACGTGTTTCTTGTGCTTTTGTAAATATAACCTTTAGGTTCGTCGAAAACAGTGAAAATTGGGGGGGGGGGAGAAAAATCTACTGGAAAATTCTGCGATTTTGACGCGAAAAATGCGAGTTTTTCAGTTTACCGCTTTTCGCGATTTACCGGATTTTTCGGCCGGTCCCCTGAAATCCAGTAAATCGAGAGTTTACTGTATTTAAGAAAATGGAGTGTCAGTTACTTGATAATCATCTGAAGAATGTCTCTGCAAAATATCTCGCCAATAATTTCAAAAATAAAGTTGAAAGTACTAAAAAATGAAATATCGCATTTGGATACAGGAATTGATTTGCAATATTCCATTTTTTGGTACTTTCAGCTTTATTTTTGAAGTTATTGACGAGATATTTTGCAGAGACTTTCTTTAGATGATTATCGAGTAAATGACACTCCATTTTCTTAAATATAAATCTCTTTCGGCCTGCAATTCAACATTAATTGAACAGTGGTGCTCTGGTGGCAGAAATCGGCACTAAACGCTGAAGAATCACCTTGAAGTGGCCATGGGGGTCCAGGTCCACCTACCCTAAATCCTTTTTTCATCACATTAATAATTCAGAGAATCAGTCGAAACAACACCTCTAATGAAAAGAAAGAAAAATATCCCTCCCAAACTAATTCCACCAACTTTACTTACGTGAGGAGGTTCCTGCATTAACTGATGAAAGACTTTCATATAAGGTATAATTGCACGAATAATTATTGATTCTATTTGAAGCCAAGGTTGCGGTACATCAGCACCATTCACATTTTCAGTTTCGGTTTCGGTTTCTTTCGCCGGTTCTTCCGGAGCTGCCTCCTTTTCATCATCATCATATTTTATCACTGATAAGGAATCAGTATCCGAATCTTTGTAATCCATTCTATCAGCATTAACTAAATTTGACCTGAAAATATATACGTGAAAGAAATCAAAAGACATGTTTGAAAAGGATCGGTTACGTGTAGGACATGAGATGTATTGGGTTACTGTGGCGGTCCGTGAACGCAACGCCGCGCGACCTTTGACAGTCATTTGCGGAAGCTTGAGTCAATTTTTCAAAAATGTTTTAACGCGATATTTTAACGTTTTCGAAAAATTTACTCTAGCTCCTGCAAATGACTGTCAAAGGCGGCAAACCTTTGGTTTCAGAGAACGTGCAACAGTGGCGCAATCTGGTGGACTTGAATCTCACTGCAGGTTGCTGAAGATTCACCGTAAACTGCAAATGAGATTATACATAAAATATGTTGAAAGCAGTTTCTACGTTTTCCTTCTGTCACATTGAGTTTTTAACAATCTCAGAAGAGATACAGATGGTAGTTTCTACTAGTTTTTCCAATCAAATGAAGGTGGTTCCAGGCGAAACTTTTCCAAATTTCAATCTGATGGATGGTGCTACTAGTCGCTTTTAGGAAAAGTCGTGCTTTAGGCATTTTAAATAGCAAACGAAGAAAAAACGCGAAATCCAATAACGTCAGCACCTGCAAAATTTTGCAATAGATTTTTTTAGCCCAAGACAAGCAAAATTGGTTTAGAATCAAAGCTGTAAATTATGAAATTAATTTTGCCATACGCTTCGCAAGTATGAGTGAGTGCGAGTGATAACATGTTTATCTACCTCACTCGCACTCATTGAGGCTTATGGTTTCATATTTCATCATTTCCAGCTTTATTTTGAGTGTTTTAGCTTGAAACTTTCTGAGTATCATCCTGAAGCATGCTCGCAGGTGCTGAAATTCTTTAAATTTGAGCTTCAAGTGTGAATTTGTCAATTTAAGCCAAAACCTGTCAACTTTTTAAGCAGCACGACGTATAATGGAGCGAGTCAATGGGAAAGGTCGGACAAGGCTTGGCGACTTTAAGTGCATGTATCTATGTTAATGCCCAATTTAGAAGTTTGAAAGTGGTTTCATTGGTTTTACTGTAAAATTTACTACAAGAATCATCCTTTATAGTTTGTTTTTTAACAGTAAAAAACTTCAAATTTGCATTTTTAGTCATGCAATCCACGTCCAACCCCTTCCATAGACTCGCTCCACTGTGCGACGTGGTGTCCATGGTTCAAACTAATCGACCCTGGAATCATCTTAAGTTTACAACGATCTCAGACTCAAGCTGCGGGTAAGTCACCTCTAGATGGTAACTTTGTGAATGGAGTGATAAAAAATACAGGAACAAAAATTAACTTACATAGAAGGTAAAAGCATTAATAGAACATTTAATCCACCAACAATACTTGTTTCACAAAATTCGCCCCCAAGAATTGTTTCGAGTAGCATTTTTACAGCATCAGTCCTGTAATCACAAAAAAAGCAACAAAATTAGACTAAAGAGCCTTCCTGTTTTTCAAATAGGCTGACAAGAGCAGCTTCTTGTAGAAGTAAATGAAATAGAGATAGAATGGGGGGGGGGGAACGATGACAAATTACAAAATGTACACCTTCATATGTAATTCATCATGTGAAAACATAACTTAACTGGTCTAGAAAGTTACAGTGGCCACAGTTTCATACAGATCCGGAAACTCTATGCGTAGCTATTAAGTCTCTGAGAATAGTTTTAAATTTTCAGCTTTACAAGTGTTTAACTCACTACCTCTTAATTTAAAAAAGCTCTTTCGACACTCTGACTACAGCTCCTTCTACTCTAACTTAGAGATTTTCTTGTACAATAGTGCTTTTGAAAAGATAGATGAATTCATTCCCAAAAGTCTTTAACTGATCTTAATTTGTTGTTGTATAATTTGTTGTCTGTTTTTTACTGTCCATACAGGGATGTATTAATTTAATTTTATTTAGTTTCCATGACTTGGATTATAGCTACCATTACAGGAGGCTTAATATACCAATTGTTAAATAAATAAGTAGTAGTAGTAAGGTCCAGCCACCTTAACACTATGGTTTGTTAATAAATAAATAAGTAGGGCGGGTTGTAAGTGCGGCATGTAGTCATAGTGGAGTGTGGTAGTTTTCTCTTTTTATTCATTGTGTGCATCGGGGAGGGAGGGATGGAAGGTGAAGTGAAAACCTTATCTTTTGTCCCTTTTTTCCCTGCGGCAGGTTGTGGAGATGGAGGATGCCACCATACACCACTGTGTAGTTAGAGCACCTGTTTCGTGATAGTAGTCGTAGTTGTTGGTAGATTAGTTGGTGTTGGGTAATGATAAGAAATTGGTGGTGGCTTGCGAGGGAAGGTATAAGCAGGTAATTTGCTCATGATGCTGTCACTGATGGGGACCTTCTCGTGTGTCTCATCGCCGGAGGCCGGTCCCGCCTGAGTATTGGGTCTTGATGAGAGATGGAAGTAGACCCTTTAGCCAAAACCCATTCGCGTATTTAGGTTTTTCGGTTGTCGGTTTTCGGTTATTCGGTCATCGGTTTTTAATTTTTTGGTTTCTCCTCGTTTCTTGGAAATAAATAGGCAAGAAGAGAAGAGTAAGTTTCTTTTCTCTCCCCTAGAGGACCTGAAGTGTAAACATAAGAAGAGGAGAATGTTGTGATTTTGGCTTGATGAGCGCATAAGAGGATAGGAATTCAAGTGTATTCAGATTTTAGGGTGAGTGAAACACTTCCAAATTGCTCTTGAGGGTAGAGGTCATTAATGTAGCTTCAGTGGAAATGAGAGAAAAAGGAATAAAATGTAGCTAAATTGTCTGGTATAGGTCTACACACATCTCCCTGAAGACTAGCAGTCTCTTGCCCCCCCCCTTTCCCCCCTCCCTCCAACATAACAGCAGTGAGGAATAGCAAGGAAATTTTGATGTGTGGGACCAGGGATGTTATTAAAGGGCCGTGGCATAGTGTTTCGAGTATCAGTTATGTCCCCTTCCCTCCCGTCTCCCGGCTAGGAAACATGCGTTCCTCAACGTCCATAGGGGTAAGGGCGGTAAGGGTAATAAAACCCGTCACACTTGTCACTCGCGGGTCGTATTTTGCCTCGGTTTCTGGGTCTTCTGTGAAAACGAAAAGGGAGCGGTCTCTTCGGAAGAAGGGGCGTCTTGACACTCTTCAAGGTCTTATCGTGCGTTCTTCAGTCCCCCGCCCCCACCCTTCGCGTCTCCTGGTGAACGGTTGTTGAAAATGCCGCTAGCAAGATGCTCGGATTGCTCGGCTCGGAGTATCACGCCGCGTCTCGCCGCCCGAGATGTGCAGTAAAAATTGTCAAACTTGTCATTAGCGCTTGGCTTGTTGATCTAATTTCTCGCAGGATTGACGATCGTATGAGCGGACCCTACAACTTCCCATAATCCCGACGCAGTCTACATTGTTTTACATTTCAGCGTTTCTGTTTTAACGGCGTCTTACGAACTATACCGCCGCGTCATAACCATCATCAAATGTGAGGGTGACTTCACGGGGTTTCGATGAGCGTGAGAATTAAAAAAGATCGTAAACAAATGAGTTTTCTGAAGAGTTACCAAGGTGGAGAACAGTGTTGTCTTATTGACTACTACACTATATTTCAATATTGTTAAAATGAGAGAGTGAATTATCTCCTGTAAAACAAAGAGAGAAAAGTTGAACAGTTCTGAAGTGAGTTGAAGAACTATGGTTTGTTAATAAATAAATAAATAAATAAATAAATATTAGTCAAGATATAGCTTTAGAAATGCTGGTTTTCGATGTCAATCTGCATCAAAATTTTCACTCCGCTTCTTTACATGACGCGTAAAGAAGTACTTGCTTAGTACTTGCTAGTAGTACTTAGGTTATTACTTGCTTAGCAAGTAATAACCTAAATAGTTTCAGTCATTTTATTCACATTATGAATGAGAATAATTCTTGCGCAACAATTATGATCATCAATACACAGTGACAAGAAAACCTTCTAAAAGATAAAAATAACAAGTACAAGAAAAACTAATTTTGACACTTACGATTCTAGGATATCAATAATTACATGAGGTTTATTGACATCACGGATAAATTCATTGCCTATATCACAAAGTAATTGTGCTGCGTTGTACTGACAGATGGGGTCTGCTTTAGGATTCAATGTTTCTAAGAGCTGCGTGATAAGGCCTTCGCTGTGAAGCCACTGAAACAGGCAAAATAAGAAAAAACTTACAACCTTTACCTTTGTCATACAAATTCTAGAATTTGGTGAGCATCAGGCATGTCGGAATCGAAGGATGAAATTATAGCATATTAATTCACGAACTTATAGTCGGCAAAGTAAATAATGTCAGTTGACTCCTTAATGTTTTGCTCCAGTAGGCCACCAGCAATGTTTAAATTTACTGTGAAAAGTATTGCACTAAGTCGACAAGAACCAAAATTTACAGAGGCTACTGGTATCATAGTCATATGAAAATAATCAAAAACCCGGAATGAATTGCTTCAGAAACTATAATGGCTGCAATTTGTCCATTAATATGTCCTGAACAACAAATCAATAGTTTACCCATACCAAGGGGGGAACTTTTCTTGCAAAAATCTGCAATTTTCCCAGTATTTGACTGTATTTTTTTGCAAATGGCGCGTCAAACGTCAAAATTTGCTGTCGACAATTCAAAAGAGTATTCCTACAAAATAAGTTAACAAACTTTAAAATTGGTCAAATCATAACTTCAAAAATCGCAATTTTCATTTCACAGAAAATACACACACTTTTTTATTCTCCTGTTTCTGGTGCAGATTAGCCCTTTGCGGGGCAATGTCTTTTTTCACCGAACAAATTTATTTTTTATTTCCTGAGCTTCTGGGGCAAAGGCTAGTGTTGCTAACCATTTAAATAGGTTCATAGATTGGTAAAGTATGATCCCAGAATGGTATGAACCAGTGTGGGTGGCTTGGGGCACTAGCCACTGCCCTTGAAGCTCAGAAAATGATGAAAGAAGGTGGCTAGTGGTACTAGCCACTGCCCCTCAAAGGGTTAGACACAAGTAGATACGGTACTCATCTATTTATAAAGATAGGTGACAAGACTTACGCTTGAAATACTAAGTTGCATGTCGGTAGTCTCTGCTTCTTTGACCATCTTCAAAATGAGCTCCATAATTGCAGAGGTCCCAATATGCGTTACTAATTGTTTGACAAAGCCTTCTTTCTCTTTCATACTCTCCAAAACCTTGAGGCAGACATACTGGTACATGTAGTAGTCCTAAAATAAACAAATTCCACATTTGATCAGAAAAAAAAAAAAAATTCAAAGTTTGAGTCAAGCAGAGAAGAGACTTAGCAAAAGATTACGACTTAAATAAGCTCCAAAGTGCTAAGAGTTTGACAAGGCTAAATTAGGAGCATTATTTGATAATTTTTTTTTTTTTTTTTTTTTGCATACGACATGATACATGCCATGAGCTAATGTGCACTCAGAACATAAGGTGGATAAACACATTATTGCAGCCTCCGCACTTTCTCTGCCAGCACCTAAGTGGCACGGAGTGTACCACACCATAGGCTACATCTGTTGGGAAGCGTATGAGCTACGTGATTTTAGCGATACACATCCGTGCATTGCGCAAAAAAAGTGCTCAGCATTTAAAAGGTTCCTTACAGATCACGTTTCTCTCCGGCTGCATACACCACTGTGACCAGGTTTATTCTTGAAAAACATGAAAAATATCCTACTCAAGTTGAATGTTGATTTCGCTTATTTGTCCACTATTGTATCCATGCGAAGCATTGCAATACAAAACAACTCTAAAATCCGCGAAAGAAAGCCAAAACAAACGAAAACCTCATGAGAAAACAATAATATGAGAGCGGTTTGTTTACAACATATGTGCAACAGAGGTTAGAACAAGGGAAATCTCCTAGACATTAGCGCGCAGCGACGACTGACGTGCACACACTTTATCGGGAGTTAGCACAAGCTGTAGTTCATACTCTTCCGAACAGATAGAGGTGATGGTTGCCTATGTTTGGGTGTGCCCCAAGTGTATATGAACGCAAAATACAGGTGGAGGGCCGAGCCCGAGTTAACTCGGGTGCGGTTGTTAAGGGGTGAATGTAAGCATCATTAGATTCAAGATTTAGTTGATGTACGGTTTATACAAGCTGAAATCCATTCAACGAATCAATCGATCTTTTGTCACAAGAAAATCTGCAAAAACTTGGCGCTTGCACATGAAATAATGAAATCATTATTATGATTGATTCTAACAAGTGAACCACTTACCAGATGCACTGAACGAGTAAAAAATGAAACAATCGTTCGACTAAAAAATGATGCAAGAAGAGGATTTAAAGGAGGTTTCTGATCAACAAAGGATAAAAGTTTGTCCAATAAATGCTTGTTTTCCACAATGGGGCGACTTATTACGATCACATCTGTAGTGAGGAGCTCACAGGCTATATATGGGTCTCTATACTTTTCATTTTCCGGGATTTCAGGGTTTGGTTCTTGAGTAATTAGATCTATAAGTTCCTCCAGGATGTTTGGCTGAAATAAACTGAAACAATAGAAATTTGATGAATAAGTGACAGTAACTACATTGGAACTGCTAATTGCAAAAAACAAGTAACTAAATTTGAACACCTGACTGCAAAAACCAAAGTGGTCTAAAAATTGACAAATCTTTTTTTTACTGAAAAACCTTGCTGGAACAGACCAAAACAACTTGACTGAGAACAGACCATCTGACTTCTTTTTAAAATCACCAAAAACAAGAACAAATATTTTTTGAAATTTTGAAAACAACCTATTGGCATTGAAGGAGTTTTTTGTTCCTCCAATAAAATTTAGTTTTGAGTGAGCAACTTAGGTTTCGGCAAATAATGGTTTTTTTTTATTATTCAACTGTTAGGAAATAAATCAACTGGCACATTATTGCGGATGTGGGTGCTGGTAGACAGCATGGTCGCACTCTAACTGATTAATAGGGAATGGCCAAACACATCGTCAAAAACTTTAGTTAACATTAACCCATTGACATCAATGGACAAGGCAGACTTGTCCTGACTATGAAGATTTTAAAAATACTGATCCTACAACTCAGCAATGGAATGACACGACCAGCTCAAGAGCTTACGGCATTTCCCAATAGATAGCGTTACTAGCTTCACTCTACTTCCGCAGTTTTGCCGCAAGGAGTGCTCAGAATAATGCATAAGCGCTGTTGCCCAGCGACTCTCATCAAATTGAACAATATTTGAATGGGTTAGTATGGAAGGACTAACAGCTTATTTAACAATATGATCTTACACACTTATGCCAGGGGTGCAAAATGTTCCAAAACTTCGGAAGTTTCACGCGATCCATGCCTTATTTCCTCACAGGATTTTAAAATATTTCCTCACAAAAATTTGAAAGTGATGACTTTTTTTAGGTTATTTTAACATTTCAACACTGTATGTTCGCAAAATGACCAATATTTTCCCATTTTTTACACTATTTTCCTGGTACTTACTTAATTTACTTATTGCCATTACTTAAAAAAAAAAAAAAAAAAAAAAAAATGGACAAATTTCCTCACTTTTCCAGAAATTTCCTCACTTTCACGCGATCCGCGGATCGCTAGATCGGGCATATTTTGCACCCCTGACTTATGCTACGGGGGATTGGAGAGTTCATTCTTGCATAAAAACCTGTAAAAATGATGATGAATACACAAAAAAATCACAAAATTTACTCTCGGAATCTGGTTTAATGTTGGAGAGATGCAGGTATCATGGGAGATTCCCATCTAAATTGCAGGGCTGCCGTTTTGCGTATAATTAATCCCATTTTTCAATTCACCGATGATTCCACCGGTTGAGAAAAGATTAAACAGTTCAATTCAGTGTATGACTGAAATGCACGAAAATACTCTGATCTGTAATCTTTCCTCAATCAGTGGAAACGCTGTTAATTAATTATAATAACCGCAAGTTTTTTAAAGTCATCGATGACTCCACCGGTGAGAAAAGATTACAGATGCAATCATTTTCGTGCATTACAGTCATACATTGAATTGAACTGTGTAATCTTTTCTCAACCGGTGGAATCATCGGTGAATTGAAAAATGCCATTAATTATACGCAAAACAGCAGCCCTGCTAAATTGAGACTTATCTCCGTGTTGCCGTAGAGAAAGTGACAAATGAGACAGGAATCTCTCATGATACCTTCGTTGAACCACCATTAGGAACTTGCCATTACAGCAGTTGTGTGAGTTTATTACTGAATTTTAAACTTTCTTAGAGTGATTTACGTGATTTTTGCTGGTTTTTACATCAGATTGGACTATTCATTTGCTCACAGCTAAAGTTTGCAAGAGCCTCATAGGTAGTAAAAGTAATATTAATTTAATTCTTTCACTTTTTACTGTGTTTACGCCAAGAAATGTCAGAGGTCTCATTCACTGTACACTGAGTAGAAAACGGAATCAAAACACTATTTTTAACAAAGTAAAAACTTAAGCTCAATATTGAGTGATACTTACAAGTCCAACAACTTCTTATTCCCATTTTTTGCATCCTGAATCACATTCTCAACATCCAGTACCTCTGCAAGCGTCAAATTCTGAGAAACAAAATAAAAGTTGAGAAAAGAGGAAATTCACTAGAATATTCAAAACAAGGTGATAAATTAAAAGGAGGAGGAACAATCACTTAGGGGGGAAATAATAAGAGGAGTTACAGGTAGAGCTCGTGTGTAGGCGGACCAAAACCATAATCTTTGGCAAATTTTCAACTTTTATTCCTTCAAATCAATACCGAATTTGCCCCTGACTTTATTCTATTGTGTTTAAAGTTTTCCTCATTGAAAAGTGAACAATCAATTTCATTTTAATTCATTTTCATCGAGTAATATCAGAAATAATGTTGACAAATTCCAAAGATTATCGGTCGAGGTCCGCCTACACTTCTGAAACGAGCTCTACTATGGCCTTCAAAAGAGAGTTATCTTGTCAAAATTGTTTTTAATAAATTTTTTTCATCATTTTCCAAAGAGTTTTAGATTTTTTGAGGCATACTTCGTGAAACTCTGAAATCACTGACAACACCAGGATTCATTGGAAATGGTAAAGAAATGATATTATGAATATATCTGCCAGTATACTTTCTTTAGCACATCTTAGTAAAAATAAGAAACAGACACGAGACCAATAAATAGAAGATTAATATGAAGTTATTAAGGTGAGAATGAAGACTCGGCCAGAGTTGATATCGTGTCTACTGCTCACATTCCTCCCCTAAGAGGATGAGATAGTTCAAAATGGAAACTTTGAGATACTTAGGATAAATCAAAGCAGGGGTGCAAAATGTGCCGGATCTAGCGATCCGCAGATAGCGTGAAAGTGAGAAAATTTGTCCAATTTTTTTTTTTTTAATAATGGCAATAAGGATTTTCCAGGAAAATAATGTAAAAAATGGGAAAATATCGGTCATTTTGCGAACATACGGTGTTGAAATGTTGAAATAACCAAAAAAAAGTCATCACTTTCAAATTTTTACGGGAAAATTTTTGAAAATCCTGTGAGGAGATAAGTTATGGATCGCCTGACACTTTCAAAATTTTGGAACATTTTGCACCCCTGAATCAAAGTTAAAAGAGCCAATAGCTCCGTGAATTAAAGCCGCTGATCCTGATTACATATACCAGAGATAAATAGAGACAGAGCACTACCTGGCTGCAGCAGACCTTACTTCCCTCTGCTGTGTTCATTTTAATTATTTTCTTCTTTTTTTTTTCTAGGCTGTAAAGGGTTTTACTTCAATCATCAATTTAGAATATACTTCATAATTAAATGAACAGATAAATAAACTAAGCAGAACTTACCTCTTTGGACAAAATTGTATCCGCTTGAGACGAAAGGTTACACTTCCAATACGCCATGGAGGAGGCAAAGAATCTGAAAAGGGAACATTTCAGTGAATATAACATCTTTTAACCTCAAAATATTTACAATAAGATCAAATGAGTGGAAAAGTCGCTCTCATATTTATACTATTGATTCAGACTGGAAACACTGTAAGGTTAGACAAGTCTTAATTTGCTAGAGTTCCTTCAAATCAATTACACCGCAAAAAGCTATGAGGAAATAAAACCTTTAATAGAGAATAAGTTCTCGGATACAGCACTAAAGGAAGCTGAAAATTCACAGACATATTTCCGAGCGTACTACGGGGAAGTCGAAAAACTTGATAACTGTAGAACAATAGTAACAAAAAAAAACAAGGTGTACAGCAAAGCTGAACACAAAACAAAAGGAGTTATATAAAAACTATAAGCTGCAAAAACTCATATCCGAAGAACCAAATTGAAAAGAAAAGAAAAAAAAAAAAAAAAAAAAAAAAAAACATCAAATTTGGAAGAAGCTGTGGGTGGCATACGGAAAAAAAGACAAAAAAAAAAAAAAAAAAATGGGACATTAAGAATTCAATTTATCAGTGATCGACTAATTTGATTTAATGAGCTACGAATACATGGGCAATTTACAGAGCGGGGGGGGGGGGGGGGGGGGGGGGGGGTAATCCTTTCTTGAGAAGATTAATAGTGTGAGTGGGAGTGAATGGAACTGACTGGTAGGGAAAGGGGAGTATTTTTGACAAAACACTGCAATAAAATTTGAATGATTTTAAAAGCGAGGGCTGATAGAAGAAAAGAGTAAAACTAAATGGACTCTGAGAAAAAGTACTGAGCCCATACCTTGATTTGATATTAATGAAGCTGGTTTTAATTACCTTTGAGCTAAAATACCTACAGTACGTCTCAAAAGTACTTACTTACTACACTTAAGTTGAAAAACACATCTCATTTCATAAAACACAGGTCCGCTTATTAGCTTGTGGTCAGCAGAATGGTGCGTATGAATCGATAGAAAATTCTGCCGACCTACAACTAACGAGCAAACATTTTCTATATCAAAATGAGGTATGTATCTTTTAAGGACTTCTGAGATTCGGCTCACGTCCGAAGCAGTGACGTAGCGTGAAATTTGGCAACGTTGAATTGAGTCCATTTAAACCAATGAAAAAGGTCGAATAAGGTGGTGTTCAGCGAACACCCAGTAGTTCAATCTTTTTCATGGGTTTAAATGGACTCACTGCAACGTTGCCAAATTGCACACTACGCCTTTGGTCAGAAGAGTTGGCTCATGACAGGTTAAGCATGGTGGTCAGTTTTATAATGACAGCTTGTTGTTCAAAGTGTACTAGCGAACGCAAAAGTTTCGATAGTCAAGAATGCACATGGCACCCTGTCGGTTGTTATGATTATAGAAGGATTGGCCCCAACGGCGTACGCAGGGGGGGCTAAGGGAACTAAAGCCCCCCCCCAGACCTCCAATTTTTGGGGGTGGAGGGGAAGAGGGAGGAACAATTTTCAGTCAAACACTCATCAGTGCGAGCCCCTCCCAAGAAAAATCCAGTGTAAGCCACTGATTGGCCCCATACCTCGCATTCTTGACTACCAAAACTTTCGCATTTGCTAGTACACACAGCAAGTTAAAGTCATATAATGGCCCTCTGCTCATGACGTCAGCTCTTTTGATACAACTTCAACGTACAATAAATAAAGATATCGCCTTCGTATGTACGTTGATATTACCCGTAGGTAATTTTAGTGTGACTTTACTTACTAGGAATTTTAAATGGTGCCGTTGCACACACAAAAGAAGGAAATATCATAATCGCAGTAAAAACCATCAAAAATTACAATAGCGACACGAAAGCTAACCAAAATTCACTCGTTAACATAAAGAAAGCTCTTAAGAAGGGTAGCATTAATGGAGACACAACGCCAGTAAAAGTCGTTTCAGTTGAGTTGGCATCAGACAATTCTCAATGCTTGCGCATAGTAGATAAATTGGCGTTTCTACGTACCTAGCTCAATGCGCAAATGCAAATGTCACATTGGCTGCGCATAAAAACTGAGAACTGTCTGGTGCCAACTCTTCGTTTTGTTTGTTTCTTGTTTTCCTTGGTTTTTTTTTGTTTTTGTTTCTTGTTTTCCTTGTGGTTTTTTTTTTTTTTTTTTTTTTTTTTTTTTTTTTTTTTTTTTATCTCAAAATAAAGAAAAGGTACTTCTTTTCCACAAAATTTGGGCAAAACCCCACTAGATATCTGCTGAAAATCCATTTTTTCTTTTTATCTGAAATGACCTCTACAACATGAGGCGTCTGAACTAATTTGTTACTTCCTCTACACGGACAAAGGAGATTCACAGGGTAATCAGCTGCTAAAGGGTTGATTGACAAAGAATTTCCTCATCATCATGAGGAAACTAAAATTTAGATATAACTACCCTGATATAAGGCTACTATTTCCTCTCTATTAAAGAGCTTACACTTACTAATTGAAAGAGGGATATTAATTCACTTTCTTTGAATCACCACTGTTTGCTTTGCTAACTTTTACAATGGTCCGACATTCTACTCATTCATAGCAATACTTTGCGACAGCCCAAAACTATAGACACCTGACACAAGGAGCCAACAGGACATGAGGACACAAGGTTTTAAATTTCATTTCATTTTTACCGTTTTTGCTTATAATAACTTGTGATGTTATAAATGTGGTAAGTGATTGTAGTTTACTGTAAAATAGTAACATCAGTATGATAAACTCATTTGACGTATTGTTGACTAGGAATGTCAGTGTGATTAGATTCGAGTCTTTAATATCAACACGTGATAAAGTCTCTCCTGGATTCGTAATTTTGTGTAAATTCAGACGAGGGGTTAAGAAGCCTTCAGAGCTCAAGGATACCACAAAAGAATACTCCCACATTTGAAACAACCATGCTCAGAAGAACGGAATGAAACAAGCACGGTTTAAGACGGACAGCAGGGCGGAGCACACAGAGGTTACTCTCCCAACAAAATCTTTTAAACCCTCTTGAACACTACTGTTTGGTAGAGAGGCTACCCAATTACTATAGAGTACCCTGAAACATCTCTGCCGTTTCAAAACAATGCGATGAACTTAGTTCAGTGGGGACATGAGAGCAATGTAAGTTGGCGCTTGGACAACATAACCTAAGAAGAGTGCAGACTAGGGATAAATTATGACCACAGACAATGAATTGAGTCTCTAATTTTGCATGAACTAGCAGAGAGTTCGAGAAGATATAGTGAGTAAGAAATGGACGCACTGAATCAAAGATCTGGTTATCAGTCAAGTATACAAACGTTCAAGCCAAGACCAAGTGGCCTGACCAAACAGCAGCGACAACAGAACATCAGAACTCAAAGACAAAACACTCAAAATAATTTCTCATATTCATTACTCTTCTAACTATAAATTGCAATTACTGAGCGGCTGGTAAAGTATAGGTTAATTTTGAGAATGACTTACATACTTATGGGATGTGTTCAAGAGAAGATGGGGGCAAATTGTGAAGGAAATGAGTGCTAGGGAAAACGTGTTTATAATCGAAACTTCTTCTCATCGAATTGGTTTGAAATCAATTTGGAGCACGTTGAAAATCACTCTTTGAATGAGAAAAATGCCAAAAGAAGTATTGTAAGAAATCAATTTAAAAGATGGTCCCTAAAGAGACACACGACCACGACCGAGAACAACAAAAACGATAAAAAACAATTTTACTCTTTGATTAATGAAAATAAAGGAATGGTCAACGTCTTAGGCTCTAAAATTAAACATTGTAAGAATTAAGTCAGTAAAACAATTCTATGTTGGAATAAAGTTATTTACCATTACGTTATCAGAAGAGGTAAAATTTCAGCGTATTTGTATTTCTACTGCGTATAAAAATGTGAAGTGAAGAGCGGACTCTCCCATTTGTTTTCATCGGTTCTCAACAAGTTCACGACGTTGAGCATGAGCTGCGCCTGGAAGCGCTACTACCCCGCTACGCAGCTGCTACAGCTATTGCCTATATAGCTATAGCTGCATCGTGACATTGTACTCAGCGAGGGCAAATTGTTAGCGTTTCTCGTGATTTACTTTGATTTTCTCAAACATTAGCAGCAAGATGTAATGCTCTATCACTAATTTCCACTACTGATGACTGAAGAAACGTAAATAAATGCCGAAAAAATTACAATCCATCCGAGAATAACATTAATACGATCTGATAAAAAGCCATTTGAAAATGTTGTTCTGAGGCATCCGCCCCATCCCATTCCAAGCCCAAGCTCAAAGGAGGGTCAGGGGGAGCTACATGGGTGCAAAATTGGCGGGAGTTTCAAGCAATTTGAGACTTCCTTCTCACAGGATTTTCGAAAAATTTCCTCAGAAAAATTTGAAAATTAATAACCTGTTTTTCTTATTTAAACATTAGAGCAATGTATGTACGCAGATTTACCGATTTTTTCGAGATTTTGAGACCATTTTCCGGGAAAACTAAAGGCCGTGAGGGGTGAAGGGGGGGGGGGGGGGGGGGTTGACAAATCCAGCTAGGAGGGGGCTCTGGCGAACTTGAATGGAGGTCCACCCCCAGAAATTTTCGTGATTTTTAGAGATTTCCCGATTTTTATACCCGCGAAGTTACTTGAATTTCATGGTGATAACAACGCAGTTAATGCACCGCATTGTCTTCAGCAAGAAAATCAGCAACAAGCCTGAAATCAAATGAGACGCAAGGCTACGCAATGACGCGCCGAGCCGCCCGCCCCGCACTGAAAAAAAAAATGTTAAAAAAATGTGGGACAAGTTCCAAAATGCTGATTTTACATTATGAAAATGCTGACTCAGCCATGGACGTAGTTGAATGAGCATTTTCAAATGTTGAATCAGCATTTTTATAATGTAAAATCAGCATTTTGAAACCTGTCCCACATTTTTTTAACATTGTTTTTTTTCAGTGCGCGCCCTCGCTGATGCAATTTAAAATTCTGAGTCTTACTTAATTTTTTTTTTTTTCACGTCCACCAATCACCATCGTCTCAGTCAGTGTTGGGCAAATGGGGGTGGTACTCGATTACAGGATTACCAAGTCATCGTAATCGTGGTTTTTTCGGATGGTGATTTTACGGTACCAAGTCAGGGCTGATTTTTTACAAGCCACCCTTTACATTAGTTGTAGAAGAATTAGATCTAATCGAAAAGACCCTACAGTTTACTATTTATCTGTGAAAAATACATTTAATTACCATCCAAAGGTTTGACGATTACCGATTACGTAATCGTGTAATCGATTACACTCCTATTTGCCCAACTTTGGTCTCAGTGTCCCTTAAATTTCGAAGCTGCACTTGCGACGGTACTCATTTAAAAACAAAAACAAAACAAAACAAAAAAACTGCCTTGAACAATTTGCCGCCTCCAGAAATCTGCCGCTCTGGGCCACGGCCTATGTGGCTCATGCCTAAATCCAGCGATGGGCCTAGGCATAGATACAGTGGTGTAAACTTGGGATTTTTATTGGGGGGGGGCAACTTTTGAGAGATGCAGTATGGGGGTCTGGGTGGACACCCCCCCCCCCAGTGAGAAGGGGACCGGGAGTCCTCCCTCGAAAATTTGAAAATTCAGGTTCTCTCAGATGTTATTTTAAGCAATGTTATCGCATAAAAATGCCATCAAAATTTAAACAAATTAAAATTAGATTTTACGTTTGTTTTCTTCATTTCTCAGGCAAAAAAGGAATTTTTCAGTTTAGACTTTCAGCTTATTGATGAAGCTGATATTCTTACGCTTTGGAAAATTGTTTCTCGTGGTTAGAAGTCTTTCGGAAATTTAAAACTGCAGTAAATGTAATGTTCCGCTCAGTGGCGTAAAATTTGAGATTCTTTTTGAGGGGAGGGGGTAGCAAATAGTCCGATACTTTGGGGAATTTCGGGGTGGGGGGGCACTTTCCAGTAGTAGGGGGTCTGGGGGTATTCCCCCAGAAAAATTTGAACATTTGGGATCTCTCAGACTATATTTTAAGCAATTGAATGTTTCAAAAATAACCAACCGCCAGTGCAGAAGTTAGTAGACTCAATGAATATTTTCTTTCTTTCATTGAGAACAGAGGAATTTTTCACTTTAGATTTACTTTTGGCGCAGTTTCAAGGTAAAATAGAGCCACTGACTTATTCTTGCCATTTTTTGCTTCTCGGTTCCAGTAATTATTCCTTTCTTTCTTTATTTTTGTATTTTTCCGTCTTTTTTTTCTCTCCCTCCCTCTTTTTCATCAAAGTATGGGGGGGGGGGGGCAAAATGATACTTACCCCCCCCTTTTCAAATATTGAAGGGGCAAAAAGGCCATGCCCCCTAAGATTACGCCACTGCATAGATAAGTAAGTCCCGCAGTCAAATTTCGAGATCATGGGACTGTTGCTCACTACTTTTTCTATAAGCGATTTAATAGTTGATTTTTGGTGTAAAAACCTCCAAAAATAACGATGACAGCACTAAAAACTTCCGAAATTCACTCCTACATTTAATAAATGCGATTATTTATTTGCGCGAGCGTAATGGTGGCTGAGGGCAGTAATACTGGGAGATTCCCATCTAACAATACTGTAACTCCATCAAGAGGTGACCAATAAGAGACCACTTTCATTTGACACTGGTGTCACAAGGTGTCAGAGTACCATTCATCCGATTTGGCTCACTACTCTGAAGACTTATTACTTTGTAAATCATCCTTGTCAGCATAGAGAGAGTGACGGAATTAAGATAGGAATCGCCCATTATTACTGCCCCCAGCCACCATTATGCTCGCGCAAATAAAAGCATTTATTAAGTTTTTAGTGCTGCCATCGTTATTTTTCGACGGTTTTCCACCAGAATCGACTATTAAATCGCTTGTAGCAAAAGTCTGCGACAGCCCCATTCAAACTTTGGCCGGCTATCATTCAAATACATTAGCAGCCAACGATTTCCAAGCTACATCAATACTCGTCTTTTTTGGTGCATGGGTTCAAAGGAGTATGTGGTGGATCAACCGTTTACTTTTGGTGGCCAAGGCAAAAATGAGTCCCGTAGTCAAATTTTAAGGTAGTTCAAACTTTGGCCAGCTATCATTCGAATACATTAGCAGACAACAATTTCAAATCTACATCAAAACTCGTCTTTTTTGGTGGGCTCTCAACCGAGTATGTGGTCGGGGGGTGTTAGATCAACCATTTACTTTTGGTGGCCTAGGAGTTACACAACAGCTAAAAAGAACAAATCCACCAAAATGTCAACACTGCAAGTTGCACGATGTATGATAATCAGCAAGGTTGTGTGCGATTTGGCAATGTTGCAGTTTGTCCATTTAAATCCGTGAAAAAGATTGAGTTATTGGGTGTTCGGTGAAGACCCTCGCATTCGACCTGGTACAAGTGTTCCAATTGACACAATACACTGTTGCCTGATTGCAAGCTACGCCACTGATTATAATGAATATGTGGGGTAAAAAACAGGGTAATAACCCCTTCTCCATCCCCTGTCTAGGACAAAGGGCTCTAGGCAGAGTTGGGCAAAAATTATTCAGATATTATTTGGTGAGTCAGGCAACGCCAAGTCAATCGAATTAATCTACTAATAATTCTACAATTGACCTATACCTTCTGTGTGTTTTTCTTTCCTAAACTCAGGTAGCAAACCCAGTTTTCAGTGTTGCCGGATTCATTTCATTATTTCTAATTAGTTAGTTGCCCAACTCTGGCTCTAGGGGTATTGAAAATTCTTCAGGTCTAAAAAGACTTCAAGGGCTGTCTCTGAAAATTTTTATTTTAATCTTCAGAGCGCTGTTTCAGTCCACCTAATATCGGAAATCAGTAATTTTGAAAAATTCCAAGAACACTTTTTCCAAATTTCCTTACGGTTGATTAAAATTTAGATGAGCAGTTTTAACCAATAATTGCAACCTCCACCCCCACTTACATCTTTCATTTTTTCAGTCTAATTTCTCTTCTTTCTCTTGATTCTTTCCACTCTTTCATCATTGAGCATTTTATTCTAGCGCTTGTCATCACTGAAAGCACACCGTATGTACGCAAAATGACCCAATGTTCTCAACATTTTGAGGCCATTTTTTAGGGAAAATCTTGTAGCCATCAGAAAAAAAAAAAAAAAATTACAGGGCAAATTTCCTCCAAGTCCAAAAAAATTCCTCTTTTTCCCAGAAATTTCCTCACTTTCACACGATCCGAGCATCACTAGATTGGACTCCACTATTCTAGCACCTATTTTTCATTTCTTCAGAAAGCACTTCAGAGCAGCTTTCAGCGGCTTAAAGTCTAAAAAGTGATGAAAAAGATGAGAAAAACATCCACAACACAAAATTCATTTAGAGTAAGTAATACCATGCTGTAAGTAAAGTTTTTCCTGAATATTTCCTACATCACTGCCAATTATACTTCAAAATAAATGTGGATGACAAACCAAAAACAAACAAGTCAATAACCAGATCTTAGGACAATCACATCTTGAAAACATATGTTTACCTCAGATGATTTAATCAAAGACCTGGCGCACGAAATCAGAACTATAAGTGACTCTGACGATGTTGAATTGCAAGAACCGACTACTGACAGAGATTCATACAAGGTGGCAAACACTGCACCATATGTAGAAAACGTTGACAAGCTGAAAGACTAATTTTTTTTTTAAAGAGACGCTGATACACTACATTTTTTCCCGTGGTTAGCAGGCAAGGTTAGAGTGGTTTATTGGAACAGAATGGAAGAAGTCAACCACTCTAAAAAGTCAATCCTACCATCGAAATTACTATAGACTGGACTGAGAGTAGCCAGGTGAGTAGTCATTCCATGAAAAAAAAGAGCCTAGGGGTAAAAGTGTTTTTATTTTTTTTGCAATAACTACCTTCACAAAAAATATAAAAAAATAAGGAAGCTATGAACACCCTAAAATTACACTTCAGAAAAAGATTTGTCTTTAAATTTCATTGATTTCAACTGTTGTGTCCTAAAAAAGAGGAAAATTCAATATTTTTGTCACATTCAGCATCCAAAAAGCCCGGGTTGATTTTAAAGCCTAAGCGCAGGTATCCAACTTGTAAGTTTCTCATAAAAAACCTTAATTTAGTGATAAAATCCACTGAAGTTCATGAAATAGGCTGAAAAAGAAAAACATAACCTCTTTAATTGGTTTTTACAAGTGTAAAAGTGGACAGCGTGACACCCATTAATTTTCCTGTGACACCCGTTACCTGCTTTTTTTCATTTTAAAGATCAATTGCGAGAAATTAGAAAATACAGCCAAGGTAAACAGATAGTAGACACTCTTACCCTGAATAAATATTTTTTTCGAATTTTTATCTTGAGAAGAATCACAGTTTT
Organism: Trialeurodes vaporariorum; assembly: GCA_011764245.1. Taxonomy (NCBI): domain Eukaryota; kingdom Metazoa; phylum Arthropoda; class Insecta; order Hemiptera; family Aleyrodidae; genus Trialeurodes; species Trialeurodes vaporariorum. The sequence goes on from VMOF01000388.1 coordinate 14,503,433, forward strand.
CTTGTTGAACTTAGAGAGTCAAAACAGAGGCTCAAATGGAGTGACACCCGTTACCTCGCTTTTTTGGTCACTATCAATTCAAGATACATATTTTCTAAAAATCTTTGTATGAGCCCTTATCTAGAAACAGAGCTCTTTCTAATCATGGGGTATTTTGTAGTTTATTCCTTTTTTGAACTGTAGTAAGTAAATTTGTTTTAAAGTTGTGCCCCTGTGACACCCGGGACCATGGAATGCCCCCGTGTAACCCATTCCATAACTGTACACTATAAGAAAACCAGCCTCATACCTTACTACTTTGTGATTGCAATATGTTAGACCATATTCGGATCATCAGGATCTGACAACCACTTTCGAAACCACTTACGGTGCCTACTTTCGAAATGCATCAAAACACATCGGTGAGCGGTTGGTTAGCAGCGAGTCAAAACTCTGCGCTAACTACACATTAATACGTTTTGATGCATTTCAGGAGCAGGCACCTTGAGCAGCCAGAAAATATTGAAAATATTTGAACTTGTAGAGGGCAATGCAATTTTTCACAGAAAACAGATCTTTCTATAATAATTGCACAGAAGCACTCAAATCAGATCTCAGTTTGTACTCTATTTTAGTGAACTGTGGTAGACCACAGCTCATACATTTCCCCTTCATACACCTCTATGAGAAGAGCATTTTCAGCATTCAATAAGATCGGTTCGAGAAAAGGACCCACCTGATGTTTCAGATACTGCACATGAATCTTCCTGATTGAGCATCAGTACAAACTTTTCATCTAGGACTCCTTGACTCTTTCTCAGTTCAGACAAAGTGGAATCCAAATTATAATGTGCGAAATTCTATCATGAGTTCCAACGCTAAAGTCTCAAATCACATTCAGTTTGGCATCTAACGTCCGCGTGAACATTGTCAGTCAGACTGCTATGAATGAAAATTTTCAAAGCCACTGACCTCTTGCTTGATACCAACAGCTCTTTAGATTCAGTAGACTAAAAACTTAAGGAAAAAAGGGTCTTCGAATATGGCAAAGGGACAACTTGAATCCATTACAAACCTTTCCACTGCAAACTCAAAAAAGCTATTCCAAATTCATCCACAGAGAAGATAATGGTGACTTCCGATGAAATGGCAACAAAGATTCATAATCTGAATTCCGATGTCAGCAAAATAAGGAGTGGTGTAAAAGTCTTCAGCACACTAAACTGATTCGAACGTTGATTTGATGCTAATGCAATAACTAGGTTCTTGAAAATTTAAAAAAGTATAAAAAGGACAATGAGAGCAAAAGAACAGAACAACCGAATACGACCAAAACAAAAAATGTGTACTACCCGTCTCACGGATATCTACAGCTTTAATCAAATGGTCTATACGTGACTCTGTGAGGATATATTTGTCAATAAGGGTAGTAGAAAAAAGGTCACATCAAAGGCAGGGCAGGAAATCCTTCTTATCAAATCTTTCACATAGGGTAATTTATCTCTAAAATTGCTAGCCTCAAAGAAAATGCAACGAACGCTGCTTATCAAAATTTAGCTCATAATCACATAAACTGCAATGCAAGCAAAATTTCTTTTGCAAGAAACTATTAAAGCGTGAAGTGTCGCTTATTTGCGATCATTTTTGTCCTCGAAATAGTATCTCCATTTTCTGGCTTCAAGAAAGTTCTGCGGAGTTCGGATTTGTGAGTGTTGGTAAGAATGTTTTCCCAACTTTCCAGAGTTTTCGATACTTTTTTTTTTGACAACTTTGACGTGTGACGAAAATTAACAATAATAATAATAAATACTGAAAGCTGAAAACAAGAAAAGTTCATCAGCTGTTCTAAGCCCAAACCTAATTTTGTGATGATCTCTAAGCATACATATCTGTAACGCATACATGATGGTGGTCTGTAGTTTGTGTGTTTGTGTAAAAGTTCTCAACCTCTCGATTTTTTGTGTCTTGTGAAATGCTGCTTTTAGTGTGAATGTTCTGAAGCTTTTGAAAACAAAATGGGTGGGCTAACCAGCAGACAGAATGCTGGCATCGAAGAAGTGGACACAGTCTCGAACCTGGCGTACAAATATCCCCCCAAATCAGGTAACAAATCTTTCGTATTTCCTGCTGAAAGTATTACACTGACCTCTCTCCCTAGCATTCATCTTCCATGGACCTTTATCCTCCAGACCTTTCCATTTTTGAGCATTAACTTAGAATCTGTTTGCGTAGAATGAATATTACTTTCTGTCCGATTTCTAGTCAGAAGCTAATTATTCTACTGGGAACACAATTGAACAGTCTATAGGCGAATTTTTGTGACGAATATATTCGACAACAACGTTGCCAACCTACGCATGACAACAGTGAATGACACGAAACTGGATCGTGTTTTTCAAACTTTTTTGGTGTTTTCAGTCATCGATGGCATTAATTCGATTTTGTATTCACCTCTAGAGATGAATTAAAAATCGAATTGATGCTATCGATGCCCCGAAAACACATCTAAAAACACAATTGAGTTTCCTCGAATATGTAGTTAGGTTGGTATTGTCTATGATATTCGATCGCGAAAATTTGCCTTTTTTTCTACTGCGTTTAGATCAGAAGCCAGTTCTACTTCAGTTTTCGGTTGCTCAATGCTACTTGTCAAGACCTGATATTGATAATGGGTGGGCTGTATTATCATGTATAGGAACTGCATCGGTGAAGAAAAATTATTGATGACCAGAGCTGATGCATTTTGAGTATCGGATTCTGACAAGTAGCGGTGCGTGCTACCAAACCGCATCTGTGAGCAGTTGATGAGCAACGAGTTGAAATTCTGCGCAGACCATTTGCTCACTGATGCGGTTTGATGCGGTTTGGTAGCACGCACCGCTACTTGTCAGAACTCAATAGTCAAAATGCGTCTGCTCTAGTATTTCCAAGATACCGCAAGATTTTCTACGATACAAAAAAATAATGTAATCTTTCTTATACCACCGCAATCTCTGTCTGCTTTATCTGTTTTATCCTTAATTTTACTGCTTTATCGGACTGCTCGTCGATACATATTTGGATGCATTTACTGCTGATTTTTTTTTTTTTTTTTTTTTTTTTTTATTTATTCAGCAAAATATACAAAATAATATAAGTACTAGAGGAGACGCGTAGTGAGTATCGGGCTCTGACAAGTAGCGGTGCGTGCTTCCGAACCGCATTGTTGAGCCGTTGATTAGCAACGAGTTGAAATTTGTACAAACCAACCGCTCACCGATGTACCATGATGCGGTTCGGTAGCACGTACCCCTTGTTGTCAGAATCCGATACTCGAAATGCTGCTCGAATGATAAAGTAATACCAGGATGGCACACTCCAAAATTCGCAACTTGAGCTGAGGGCTACCAATCTAACAATTAAATTATAGAAATTAAAAAAAAAAGTTGTAACTTCCGTTATCTAGTAAGAATTTATTGTTAATTTTAATATTTAGTCAATTTTGTTATTATGCGTGAAAAAAATTGGTTTTTCTGTTAATTTATCACTCAATTGAGTTTTGTGGATATAAAACTTCTGACAGGATATCCGGATATTCCAAAACATCTGGCACAATACTAATAACAAGTAAGCTACTAAATCGTATAAAGTGTAGTGACTTTAAAGGAGTATCTGCACTAGCCTTTTTTTTATTATGTTATTATTACTTTTGTTTTTCTTGTTCCTCTTACTGAAGGCTTAATGACGTTAGATTCAATAGAAATATATATATTTAATAGAATATTTGAATTCTAAACAAATAAACCAACAAGTAGGTTTCAACGTTAATTTCCTCTCTTGCAACTATATTCCCAGCTCCCCTTCAATCCTTTTATTGAACTTGTCTCATTATTTTGCAGGAAATTATTTTGGGAGTCATTTCATTATGGGTGGCGAAAGGTTTGACACGCCTGAACCTGAAGCCTATTTATTTGGTGAAAATGCTGATCTCAATTTTCTTGGCAGTCGTCCTACACCAGTAAGTACTTTTTTAGTGTGAATATTTGTCCCGTTACTTTACTCATAGAATTCTGTGGTTGTAAGCAATAGTAAACAATTTTTTTTTTTTTTTTTTTTTTTACTACAAAACACATGGAATATAATGTAACAAGTTTCACTTAGGCAGGATAATTTTTCCCAGCATTCTTATGAAGAACAACGGAATGTTTTGTTTCTTTTAATTTGTTTACATTCATTATATGTTTTGTTAAATGTTGTTATACGAGTTCCAGAAGGAACATAGATATTTATGGAACTAAGAAGAATAGGAGAATCTATGAAATTATTAAGTAGCTCAAATAAAAACATGAGTTCATAATAATGCCAAAAAGAAACTAAGGGATGTAAGTTTAATTACTTGGCAGTTGTATCATAAAAATGGTTATGAATTTCCATGGGGCTATTAGTACGATAAGACACAAATTTTAAAATAACAATGACAAACTTTTTCTAGTTTATAGATGTTAAGGAAAGTAAGAGGGAACCAAATTGGAGAGGCATAAGTTAAAATACGTAAAACTAAAAACTTAAACAGAATAAGAAGACCGATTAAGATCGAAGACTAAAAAAGATTAAAATCAGGACCAATTTATACAAAGTGAGTACAAAGTAACTGTATAAATATGCAACCTGATAAAGTTACCCAACAATCTAAAAGAAAAAGAATAAAAAGAGACAGAGCATCTTGGGATGGTGAAGCAGCTCTTCTAAAAAAATAAAGCTTTCTAAGGCTTTACCAACAACAAAATCTACATGATCATTAAATAGTAGCTTAGGATTCTATATTTCCTCAGCCTCCCTCAGTATGTAACTTTTAAATGTAATTTTGTTTGTTTTTGTTTCAGTTTCCATATCCTCCTCCTCAAGCCTCAGAACCTACAAAAACTTTAAAAAGCCTTGTTAATATTCGCAAAGAATCTCTTAAATTCGTAAGATGCTCTGATGAAAAAAATGGTACCATTGGTTACAATGTTGAATTCATTTTTGACTGTGATGCTCGCTGTTCCATCACAATCCATTACTTTGCAACTGAAGAATATCTGACCTCTGGAATGTCGTGAGTGCACACTTTTTTCCCCTTATTTTCATTATTGGTTGGTAGAGGCTGTTTCTGATAGTTTCGGTTCTTGTAATGGGTCTGTTGCGCACTTTTGCTATAAAGCCAGAAATACCTGATTCTAAAGGAGACTGTTACGAGAAAATTTATGAAAACGACCAAAACTCATAAAATTTCCTCTATGATAGAGAAAAAGTAACAATTAAATGAGGCTTTTTGGAAAATAACAGTAATGGCGAGAAACTCGCTGACATCATAGTATAGGTCTGGCGGAGCGGTCCAACTGAAATCAAACCACTGCTGGCAGCTAAATAACTAAGTAAAACAGTGTCCAGTACAAATCCGACGAAATACATAGCCAATAATTCGACAAGAAGCCCGAATAGTCATATACACTTTAATTTGAAGGCGTTTACGTCAGAAGAGTAAATACGCGTATTATTAGCAGTGATTTGATTTCAGTTGGACTGTTCCGCCAAACGTATACTATGACTTCATCAAGTTTTGCGCCGAAACAAAACCATTTCAAACCCCTCAAAATTTTTGCAGCTTCGAAAGCATTTTAGTTCATGATCCTGTGTTCAAAAAAAGTCATAAAAATTACTGTGAGTTCCTTTCATCAAGTACTTTAAGGAAATAAGTAATAAAAAGGTCTGCAACAGACCCATTTTTTCTTTACATAAGCGGAAGGACAATATTACATCTGTCTCCAAAATTGCACTTTTACCGTTTACCGATCTTGTATCAATGTTTTATCACCAAGGAATCATTGCTGAAATACGGCTCACAGTATTTTTCTTTTATTTATTAATTATTTTTTTTTATCTATACACTTATGTGATATTAAACTCCAAAATTTATTTCATACTTTACCCAAAAAATTAATCAAAAATGTTGCCTAAAGTTTTCCTGCTTGTCCTTATCTTTGAGATTTCCACTTCTTTTCCAGATATGTTCCACGTGATCCTAGTTTAAGCTCAGAGCCCATTCAGTTCAAAAGAGGTGCAGGTCAACTTTATGTCAACTCTCAGCACATATTTGATCCAAACAAATGCTCCAGTGAAGAGCTAACTTATTCTCCTGATAAAGAGGTCATTCCAGTTGCCATCCATTGTGTTGTTGACGAAGGTCCTGAAGGTAAGTTTTCCTCAAAGATTTTTGGTTTTCTGAGTTTGTTTGATCTTGATTTTTTGCTGTCACCGTTTAATCCAAACTGGTCAACGATTGTTTTAATGTTGACTTTGTGTTCACTGAACGCGTAATATCAGATCGGTTTATATCACCTGTTTGTTGAACAAGCCTCCAGAAGAAATTTAAACCAACGAGCAGTTGAATCTGCATCTGATTTGATGTTTTATGCTTTCCTTTTAAAAGCAAAGTCCATGAGCTGATTCATAGTGGGATTAATTTAGAAACTCTTAGTTGAAAAATACATCGGTAAACAAAAAAATTGCAGTTAAATTAAATCACCGAAAAGTCGAAGAGTGTGCAGGAAGTTGAAGTCTTGTGAATCCAATGTTTTTCTCCCACTCTATTTATTAGTTTCTTAATTGTAACAAAATAAAAAACTGTTTCGCACGGGACGGTAAAGGGGCATAGTTTTAAAAAGCTCAACGTAAAACTCACTTCTGCCAGAAAGTGAGGTCGTATACCTTGAATTCTAAAAAATTCAGGTGTGCAAAATGTGGAACGCTCTGGAAACTGTGAAAACATGAAGATTCAGATGGGTAAATGATGGAATTTTGATGATGTATTCTAAGCCTCTTTGAAATTTTGTGCCATGCTGAAGCGCGTACAACGTACACCGCAGCACAGGGCATTGTGCAGAAAAAGCAAGTGCCTTTAAAGAAAGGAGGAAAAGAAAAAAAAGGGAAAAGAAGAGATCATCACTTTTGTGATATTTTTGTGGATCAATTACTGGTCGTGAGAAAATGCGGAAATCAGGGCATATTTTACACCCCTGACTAAATCTTATTGATCCATCGAAATGATGAAAATTTATCATCTTTAATGATATACTTAGACTGGACGTATTTGAGAGGCATTGTAGACTTCCCGGGGGGGGGGGGGGGGGGATACTGGAGCGAAACTTGGTTGATTCAATGGGTTTAATTTTTTAACGGTTCGTATAGATTACTTTTATTCACAATTCACTATACAACTCAATTCACAATGCAACAATAATTCACGATCAACTTTTCTCTAGTCTCTCTCTCTCACCGCACTCGTGCTCTATCTCCGAGTCCTCCTTGCGGTTCCGATTTCCTGCTCTTTTATCTTATCAGAAGTTGACGAACTTTCCCAAAATTGCTTGGCCTTCTTGTAGATTCAATACCAAACAATTTCCAAAATAATGCTCCAACATCTTAGATGGCTTGACGTCAATCGTCTGCGGCAACTGAACCCTCTCCATAGCCACAGACGCAGACTGCCCATTTCAGTATTCTCAATTTATTTATGACATAATTGTAATGAACTCCTCTATTTATATTCATTTTTAGACATGCGTCAGTCACACACAACTATCGCTATAATTGAGCACCATACTGACGGATCATATGTCTTGAAAGCTTTAAAGCAAAAACTTTTTGTGGATGGTCTTTCCTATTTACTTCAAGAAATTTATGGAATTGAAAACAAAAACAGTGAATTAGCAAAGGTAAGTTTTCTTTTCTTTTTTCCGCTTTTGTTTCCGATTTGATTCAAGTTCCTCAGAAAATCTTAAGGCCCTCATCTTTTGAATAAAGGAAAAGAAAAGAAAAATAAATTGATGCTCAGTGAAATTATGCTCTGATGAGAGCTGTAGTCATGAAAATGTTTTCGCTGTTCTGAACACTCTGTGGGTCCACGTTTTAGTAGCAATAGTGCAATTAGACACGGTTTCTAGTTTTATTCTGACTTATTGCATGTGCGTCCGGTTTACCAATGAACTGATTTTTTTTTTCTCGCTCTGTTTACTGATTATCACTGGGCCAATGTTTGGAACTAATCAACCCTGGAACCACCAGGGGGCTGATTCTGTTCTTTTGGACGAGACGAGGTAAAGGAATCGATCAAACCCAGTGGTTTAAACAGCGTCACGTGACAGATTTTGAGTCATTCGATGGACGGTGGAGTCATTTCTGTACTATGAATGACTGAATCAACTTCAAATCTGTCACGTGACGCCGTTTAAACCAATGGAAATGATTGATTCCTGCTAATTCGTCTTGTCCAAAGAGCAGAATCAGCTCCCACGGGTGCAATATGTGGCTGATGAAGTGATCCACGGATCACGTGAAAGTGAAGAAATTTCTAGGACTTTGAGGAAATTTGCCTTTCAAAATTTTTCCAGGAAAACGGTCTCAAAATTTCAAAAAATTGGTCATTTTGCGCATACACAGTATTAAAATGTTAAAATAAGCTAATAACTTTTAAAAAATTTTGTGAGGAAGAAGTCCCGTATGGGGAGAAACTTGCGTCGTTTTGGAACATTTTGCATCCTTGAATCACCTTAACCTTTTAATTGCTTTGCTCCATTTCTCGTTCTCCAGTAAAATTTTATCCGGTTTGATGGTTATCTAAATTTTATTCTGCCTTATCAGATGAGCACGCAGGAAGAACCTGAAGATGGAGGCTGTGAATGTGTCATCTGTATGTGTGATGTAAGAGATACGCTCATCTTACCCTGCCGACATCTATGCCTGTGTAATGCTTGTGCCGATTCCTTACGCTATCAAGCAAACAACTGTCCTATTTGTCGTGCTCCTTTCCGAGCTCTGCTCCAAATTCGAGCGTTGCAAAAGTCATCTTCTCATACTTCCAACGAGGTAATTTTTCTTCTTAATCCTCTGTAATGGGGCTGTTGCACACTTTTGCTGTAAGCAATTTAATAGTCAATTCTGGTGAAAAAACCTCAAAAAATTATGATGGGAGCACTAAAAACTTCCGAAATCAACTCCGAAATTTAATAAACGCTTTTATTCGCGCAAGTGTAATAGTGGCATAGGGCAGTAATAATGGGAGATTCCTACCTTAATTTCATCACTCTCTCTATGCTGACGAGGAAGATTCACCGAGTAATGGGTCATCAGAGTAGTGATCCACATCCAATGATTGGTACCGTGACATCTAGTGACACCTGTGTCAAATGAAAGTGGTGTCTAATTGGTCACTTCTTGATGGAGTTACAGTATTGTTATGTGGGAATCTTCCATTATTAGTGCCCTAAGCCACCATTACGCTCGCGCAAATAAAAGCACTATTGAGTTCACGAGTGGATTTCGGAAGTTTCTAGAGCTGCGATCGTTATTTTTTGAGGTTTTGACACTAGAAGTGACTACTAAATCGCTTATAGCAAAAGTTTGCAACAGCCCCCTTACAGATACAAAACTGACGGTAGCAGAATCAGTTTTAATTGTCGTAGATCAAACTCTGCTGAGATGCACCACGATAGAAATTAATTGAACCAATGTAACTTGTTTATTTTATTGGTATTTTTCACAAAATGAGGGAAAAGAGAACCTATCATAATTAAAAATTAAACTTCATTGTGACCTAAATGTTTTTCTTCTTTCCTTTTAGAGTGCTTCAACATCAACTTTCTTTTTAAATGTGTTTAAATAAAATTTCAGTATGGCTATGATATAGCGTGTTTCATCTTACTTGTCTACCTGTATGATGAATCACCTTCCTCAGCATGAAGCAAGTTGCAAATTTGACGGTACATTCCCATTGTGACACACAATACTATAGTAGAGTCCCTGTATATCAAAGAGTCTCAACACGTGAAGAAGAAATCGAAGGAGGCGTCCACTCTGATTGGTTCGGTTCACCGAGAAGGCGTGTACGTCTCCTCGTAGGGGTGTTTTAACGGATCTCTTATGGAGAATAACACAGAACGCCTCCTTGAGCTCCGTGAAAGCCTAAAATCTAGCAGCCAATCAGAATCTATACCCCGTATGGCGAGACTCTTTGATATACAGGGACTCTATACTATAGCTGTCTTGGACTTCAGTTAAAACTCATTTATTGAGTTTGTGAATGAATTTCAGAATTTTTTATGAGCTGCTGTAAAGTTATTTTCGAGTGAGTTTCCACTAAAATTGACCCTCCTTAAATTTGCGATGACCCATTCCTTGGTTTTTTTCTTTCATTTCTTTCCTGTTTCCTCCCCTCTCCTCTCCTTTTACCGACTCTTTTTGACTGTGAGGGGAGGATTTTAACTGTCAACTTGCCCATCTTCAGCATGTCCTCTAATCTTTACTATTGTTTTCTGTAACTAGAACGACAACGTACCTCCCGGATACGAAGCTGTATCATTAATAGAAGCTTTAAATGGGCCTCATGCAACTCGACCAAGTCCTCCTTTAGATCCAATGGCAGAAACACCTGATTCAGATGTCAATGGACAGGCGGCTCAAATTTTAAATCGATCAAATATAGATTGCTCGACTTTAAAATCCAGCAAATCCAAACTAACCTCCTCCGATAGTACCGACATGAGATCCATCTCTGAAAGATCTTTTCCCAACCAGAAGGTAATGAACTGTCTCGAAATCTACATTTTTTATTGTTCTATAGTTTGATAAAACAGGGGCAAGAGCTTTCTAACTGATAATGCATCATGTTTTTCTATTTCTAATACTAATATTGTCATTAACAATGGTATAGGTCATCTTGGGTTGATTTATTTTGCTGATTTGATATTTTTTAATGGTTTTTTGATATTTTTCTGTTGTTGATTTATTTATTTGTGACATGTTTCACAGTATACTCATCCCATACAGTAGCGAAACTCTATAGGAGCGCTTTGGTGAATGTCGTTTTTCAATGTAAATTGTAGGGAAAATTGAGTTGTAACCTTCCGACTACTTAGGGGCGCCACCCGCTCCAAGCCTAAGACCAACAGTCCACAGTATACTCATCCTGTACAGTAGCGAAACTCTATAAGAGCGCTTTGGCGATTGTCGTTTTTCAATGTAATGAAAAGGGAAAATTGAGTTGTAACCTTCCGTGTACTTGGGGGTGCCACCGTTGCCCTAACCAAATGGAAGATGTTTGTTCAACCTTCCAACCACAACCACACGGGGGCATTTGCCGTTTTTCTAACATTGAGTTTCGCTACACCGTGTAAGATAAGTATACTGTGACGTATTTTTTGGATATTTTTATGTGATTCAAAAAGTGATCTCTTCTTTAATGTTGACCTGAACCAATTGGACATATCAAGAGCTTTGGTAAAAAATAAGGAGTGAATTGAGCCATGAATATTAAAACTATGATGCATCAAAGACTTATTCTAAACTTGTCTATCTATTTTGACGCAATTGTTTGTTGAGGTTGTTTCAGAAATGTTGGCGCACTTAGACTGATAGTCTTGCTGAATTTTCAATTTTCATTAGTTTATGTGAAAACAAAACTTGCCCATGCCTTTAACCTTTAAAATTCTTAGCGCTCCTGAATAAAAAGCCAATTAAATAAAATTAATAAATTAATAAAAATTAGTTTTCATTAATTTTTATCATGTAACACGAGAAATAACGGTTGCCTAATTTTCAATTTTCATTCGTTTACAGGAAAACAAAACTTGCCCGCGGCTTTAACCTTTTGATTTCGTAGCGTTCCTGAATTAAAAGCCAATGTTTAAAATAACTTTCATTCATTTTTATCATGTGACACGAGAAATAACGGTATCAAATTTGAAAGACTATTGGTCTACAGGTGCTCCTACACACCTGAAACGACCTGTAATAAGCTTTGTGAGGTTCAATCCCTTGATCCATGTTCAAAAATGCTTTATGGTTGAATTTTTAAGCTTTCATTTCTATCATGAAATGTCAAACTTTGCACTAAACATCTACACTCTTTTGTAAACAGCTACGAATGTCAGTCCTTTTGGCAAGAGAGGAGGAAAAATCAAGCGGAAGAAGTTCTCTGCCGAGAGATAAAAGTGCTATTCTAAGACTTCCACGAGACTCAGTTAGTTTTGTTAACGAAAAGCAACAAGATGAAGTAAGTGACAAATTCACTCGGAAAACTTTTTCATTTCTGTATGAAGGCAGTGATGCACTTTAGGTGATTTCAGCATTTAGTGTCTGGTGTCTGCCACCAGAGCACTACCGTTCGATTAATGTCAAATTACAGGCCAAAAGTAATTTATATTCAAGAAAACAGAGTTTCAGTTACTAGATAATCATCTGAAGAACGTCTCTGCAAAATATCTCGTCAATAACTTAAAAAATAAGGCTGAAAGTACCAAAAAATGGAGTATCGCAAATCGATTCGTGTAACGAAATGTGATTATTCAGTTTTTGGTACTTTCAGTCTTATTTTTGAAGTTATTGACGAGATATTTTGCAGAGACGTTCTTCAGATGATTATCTAGTAACTGAAACTCTGTTTTCTTGAATATAAATTACTTTTGGCCTGTAATTTGACATTAATCGAACGGTAGTGCTCTGGTGGCAGACACCAGACACTAAACACGACACTTAATGCTGAGAATCACCTTAAGCTTTGTTGGATAGGTACGCAATGAATCTCTTCCATCTCTCTTTTTTTCCTTTAAATTTATAAATGGGGAAAAAGTATAGAAAGAGGGGTTTCATCCCTTTATTTATCCTTGTCAAATCTATGTGTTTCAATGGAAGAAAGAGAGAGATGAGAAAATTTTTGCTGCGCTAGCGTAAGTACATATGTACTAATATCGCACATCCTTATCTATTTTTGAAAAGTTTTTAAATATGCTGACCAATTAATGACCAAAGGAATTACCTTGTGGATGGTAAGGATTATTTTAAAAGAGTTATGCTCCTGTTAAACATTTAAAATCGGCTGAAGTATTATCAAACGCAAAAGTTTTGGCCGTCAAGAATTTGAGATGAGTGGCAAATCCTCATGTAATCAAAGCAACCTTCTGCACTCTGCGTGCATTCTTGACTGTTAAAACTGTCAAAACTTTTGAGTATACTAATTACTAGTACATGGGAGTTGCTTGCAACAATCATTGTTTGCCTTGCTGCCCATGCTAGTAGTCTTGGCCTCACTGTTAGAGGAGCAACTCTATTTTTGGGTTATTATTATTTCATTTTGTGAGTGTTTTTTGCGGTTAATAATGAAACAATAATGTTTCGAAACGTTCTGCCAGTTCTAATTCAAATGTTTTCAGCTTCAATATTTTAAATTTTATAGTAATAATAAACATAACTCCCACTCTCAGTTACAGGGAAGTAACTTTAATTTAAAATGTAAAAACTGATTTGTAAAAATATAACGTACCGTCAGCGGCTTACCATGGAATGCTGCTCCTAAGCCTTGCAGCTCAGCACCATTGATTGATTGGGCTAACACCAACCTCACACATGTGAATGAAATAGACCCGATGTATAATAATAATAATAATTTTCATTAATTTTCTACCTTTCTTTTTTACCTTAATTATGTTTTTATTTATTTGACAAATTAGTAGCTAGTAAAGATGTTTCTTTTCATACACAATCAAATGTACTCTTGTTGATTTCTGGTTTTTTAAATGTACGGATTTTAAATTTTATTTCAGACTGGAGATGAAGATAGTGAAGCTGAAAAATTATCGCCCCTCCTTGATGCTGCAACATGCGCTGACAATGCTGCGTCGGTCCCCCACTCAGACTCCAGTAGTCAAGAAATCAATGACTCCATCCAGGAAAAGAAATCACCAGAAAAAGATGAAGAGTATTACACTCCTGACGATGCGTCTGTAACTGTTCTCACACCAGTTCCAGAAAAAGTAAGCCTATGAAAATTTGCATCACAGCAGAAAAGTGTTGCCAACCTTTTTCTTTTTTTTTTGGAGCAACGGCAAGAATCTGTTCTTCATCTGTCTTCATTTCTCTTGAAGACTCTTGGATTGTTTATTAAGCCGTAAGGCAATGTCCCAAAAGATGCTCTTCAATGGTAAAATATGGAGATACAGTATGAATTTTAAGTGCCAGACAAAATGCAGTTTCTTCTTATTAATACGGACTGTTATCAAAAATTGTCGTTTCTCATTTTTGTCATTAGTGCAAATCAAAGCGAAGAAGAAATCCCTTGGAAAGTCTTTTCTTTTTTTCAAATTCTTTTGACTAATTTTACTTTGGCAATCTTTGTCATCAAAAGTCCAGAAACGTTTCTAAATTTGGCCCTCAGTGTTTATCAAGTTACAAGAATGGCTGAACTTCCCTTTAAAAAAAAATGGGTTTTATCTGGTCTAAAATTGAATACAACTCAAACTCAGTTCCTCCAACCTTTTGTTAAATAAATATTTTAACCTCACGGTTGGCAATACTGCAGTAGTAGAATCTCACTCTTCGTTGTACCATTCTTCATGGATTTTTGTAAAGTGCTTCCTGTTTTATTGTTCTACCACGTATTGTAAGTACCTTCTCTGAAATAATCGGAGTAGCTTCAATATCTGAAAAAATTAGATTTTCACAGAATTGATGCACTGAAAGTCTGGGCGCAATAAATGTTTGGGACAGACGGTGCTTGTTCTTTAAGGTAGGCTAAGCCTCAACCAATCAGAAGCAAGTATTGACAACTTGGGGTTGATAACAATAACCGTCTGTTCCCAACATTTTTTGGGCCATGATCTCTTGAAAGCTGATCTACAAAACAAGTTTTAGAATTTTTTCCAAAAGTGTTTCAATCAAACTTTTTTTACATAATGAGCTTGTAAAATTTGTTTGTGTGTACACAACTCTTAAACTGTTCTTTAGATCAGCCAAACAAGTGACCTATGATTCCCTCTTGTAAATGAACCTTGTAAGTTTTTGTCGCAAAAATTGATTCTGCTCACTTAAATTCCTTTGTAGGTTGTATTGAGTCATGTCAATGAAAATTTTGCTTCTCCCCCTCCCCCCTCATATAGGATTTTAAATGATTAAGTAACAATCAATGCTGTGATCTAAATTAGCAATCTGTTGGATATAGCTTGGTCAGAAATGTAGACATAGCTCAACCGGTAATCTTTTAAATTTTCCAACTTCATTTCTCATACTGCTAGATGGAATTAAGTGGAATTAAGAGCTGTGTTTTTATTGAAGAGGCTTTAGAATCATAACGTCAAGTTGTAGGGAAATTTTCTTTTTATTTGAAGGAACGAAAATTAAAAATCGCCAAAGATTATCGGTTGTGCAAGATGGAATTGAGTGATTGCAGTGGCGTCGCGTGCAATTTGGCAACAATGTATTCTTTCCATTTAAACTCATGTACAATATCGAATTCAGGGGGTGCACAGTGCACAAGGAAAATTCGATATATTTAATGAGTTTAAATGGAGCAGTTGCATTGTTGCCAGATGGCACGCGACGCCACTGAGTGATTGGGAGCTGTGGCTTTTCATTGAAGAGTGCTTTAAAATCATTACGTCTAGTCTCAGGCGAGTTGTTTTTTATTTGAAGGAATGAAAATTAAAAATTTGTCAAAGATTATCAGATGGGCTCCTTCTCTGCTTCTGAAACGAGCTCTAAACAGTGTGACCAAAGTGGGGAGTTAATATCAATCAGCATTGATTGTCATTTGTGATATTGCCGCAATGTATCCACTATCCTTTTTGTTGCACCGTTTTCAAAGGATCCAAACCGCAATAAATGAGTTTGTACCTTTACTTAGAGCATGGTGATGAGAGTCAATTTGCCAAAATTTCACCTCACACTGTATTATTTGACTGCTTTTGCTCAAAACTGATGTTTCGAGTAAAATACATCATTAATTTTCATTCATTAGGTTGTTTTCTGTACTTCTTGTGCTTCCACCCAGCCCCCCCCCCCCCCCCCCGGCACACAAGCTGTGAAGATATTCGTAGACATTGCATGAATCTTCTTTTCACCTCTCAATCTTACTTAATAATTGGCCAATGTGTGATTGTAATTTTAAATCTGTGATTTTGTAAAAATTGTAGCTGTTTATAAATTTCCTAACCCTTTAGATTTCAGTTGGTCTATTCTGACCTCCCGTAAGTTTCCAAGAATGTTGTCGGGTCTGCTACGAAGTTTCACTGCAGTTAACTGACATTGATTCCTTGCTTTTATGCTGCAAGAATATAACTGAGGATTACTTCTGTAAAAGGGTGGATAAAATAGAGGGTGTACTTGCCCAGTTAGTAAACAAGCGCTTAGGCTTAGCGCTCCGATTCAACTCGCTGATACTGATTCGCGAGCTGTATCGGAGACGCTCTGATGCGGTATCTCGGAGTAGCTGACAGGTATAAACGCACGAATAGTGCATAGATTACACGAGGAGGTCTATGTAGGGCTTTACTTTTGAAATTTGTATCCTTAGGTCATGCTCGACATGTAATTGAAGAATGAAAATGAAAACTAAAATTTAACCAAGATTAGTTTTGAAGAAAGCATACATTTATTTCAATTAAGTGAAAGGTTAAGCCAGAAAAAATATATTGTAAAGAAAAGGAAAATCAAAATCCTTCGCATCTAAAGTGAAACTGCGGAAACTTTTTGAGCGGTTCGAAAAGTTACGTTTTCAAATTAATCTCACTGGCCAGATTATGTTTTGCATTTTTGGGCGGTGAACTTCTGCTGACTACCCAAAAAGATGTCGCGGATTATTGGTTGGGAAACGCTCCACTAGCTTTTAAATCTTAGCTCCCAGCAATTTCAATAGCTGAAAATTAATTTAACTCATCGGAAGCTCACTCAAGCATAAGTAAACTCTGTAATTTTATCGCTCAAAACTATTGTCTTGAATAGTACTGAATTAAGATGAGAATCATCTGTGAAAGTAGATCCTTTAAAATCAAGTGTGTCGTTCAGTGTGATGCATGGTTTAAGTGTTATTCAGCAAGGACTGAATTTTAGTACCTCGTTTTTGCTGAGGAAGTAGATGTAATAATTAATTAATGAATTATTTTTTTCCCTTCTAAACTCTATCGGAGTAAATTATTGGATGAAAGCAATGAATAATGAATATAATCTTATTTATTATTAAAAGTTGTTCTTGTTTTAAGATGTATTGTTCATCATTAGTACTAATACAGTTGGACCCTATCATGCTCAAGTCACTCATCGAGGAACACAAGCGTAAAATGGAATCTGTGTGATGTTGGGAATCTAGAAGTAGTTTCAGAAGTGTAGGCGCACCTAGACTGATAATCTTTGGAATTTGTCAACATTATTTCTGATATTGCTCAATGAAAATGACTGAAAATGAAATTAAGCGTTCACTTTTCAATCGGAACATTTTAAATGTAAAAGAATAAAGTCAGAGCCAAGTTCAGTTTCATTTGAAGGAATTAAAGTTGAAAATTTGCCAAAGATTATGGTTTAGGTGTGCCTACTTTTCTGAAACGAGCTCTACCTGTAGTGCTCTTTGACACGTTGTCAAGAGGCCAATCATATCGCTGAAAACATGGTTTTACTCATTTCCTTAACTTTGGTCTTTGATGCATAGAGGAAAATGATGTTATCGGCAGATGCCTTTACTGCCGTGCTAAGGAAGATGCTGTAAGGTAAAGACATGCGTTACTTAGACTGTTTTTTCAATGTAGCTCAAGGTCTGACTTCATCAGTTGTCTCTCAACCTAAAACTTCCAATGCCGCAAATGGTTTGTCCTTCCAAGGATTCCGACATTGAACAATAGACGGCTGGCCTTTCCTACATGCTTGGACGGGCTGAGAGGCTTTGTAGGCAAGTTGAGTGACCAGGTGCATCAATAATAAACTCTTGAAGAGGAACTTGATGTAAGAATAGAGATCCGAGCCATACTGCAAAAACAGTCTAAGTAACACTTGTCGCTTACGACATTCTTCCTTAGCGCGGCAGTAGAACATAGTGTATCTTCTTGAATTCTCACTTCTTAGGATTTTAGCTTCACCTTGTGTGCTTAAAATTTGGACTTAACGAACAATTTGAAAACCATATAATGATAAAATAAATTGTAGGTAATACCATACGAACACTTTCTCACAATATTGGGGGGGGGCCCCAGACCTCCTTATATTTTCTGGGGGAAACCCCCAGACCCCCCCCCTTTAATATTCTAGGGGGGACCCCCAAACCCCCCTTTAAGGGGTTAATTTTACAGTATGTATAGGCTGGTTGCAGAATGTTTTTGCAAATTTTAATCAAAATTCAAACAGCTATATTCAAAATATTCCAATTTTTCCCTGTTTACCCATTTTACTTATTTTCCCATTGATTTTAATGGAAATCTTTTATTCTTTATAACTTGCTTTAACTTTAAAATTTCGAAAAAAAAACAAAAGAAAGTCCCTCTGAAGAATGTAAAAAGCAACTTTTCTGCAAAATTTGGATGTATAGGGACCATTGGTTCAAAAGTCAAGCCGGGTTAATTACGCCATTGCAATAGTTTCTCATTTTCTAACTTCGTTAGAGCGAGAAAGTAAAACGACTCCTTGACAACGTGTATGTTATTTTTTTCTTTTTCTTTTCTTCCTCCTTTTCTAATTAAAACTTATGAAAGTTTGCACTTTTGAAAATCCGCACAACGAAAGATTGTACTGAACGGGTTCAACTGTATATTTTTTGTTCTTTCAACAGCATCAAACAAAGATAGTGTCACAGTATCAACAGTGAACAACTTTTTGTCTCTTGAAGAGTTATTTTGCACATAAAAAATTCGAATTTTGTCGATTATTGATAAATTGATAAAAAAAAAAAAAAAAAAAAAAAAAATGTTTGACATTCATACTGAAAAGTACCAATTGTGTTCCAGAATCGGAGCCATAGTAATGGTATTAGTTGTGTTTTGGTAAGTCGAGCTTGGCCTGGAGGTGTCTCGCTACCTGGCACTCCTCTTAGTTCTTCAAGTCATCGGTCGAGCGGAGACAGCTACAGCTCGAATAGTTCAAGCAAGTTACTTCTTACCACATCGGCAGAGACAGCAACCATCACAAAAATTTCCAATTAATCTACTGTACCAAGAGATCTTTTCATTTATATTGGCTGTGATTTTTTTTTGTAGTTGGCCGGTTTTACCTTCAGTGACCGTGGCAGAGACAGTCCAACCTCTTGTTGCATTTCTCATATCATTTTTCACAATCTGGGGGCTGATTCTTTACCTCTGCGTTAAACCAATAGTTAGGACAGTCTATGAGGTATGCTACACGGGAAAAAAAGACTGGTAGAATATACAGTGAAACCTCGCTAAGTCATTTTCGATCAGGACTGCGGAACTGTGCTGAGTTAAGCGGGTTGCTGAGTTAAACGGGTTTTCGCTTTATTTGGCTCGCATCTTCGAATTTCGCGCCCAACTATTGACAGAATCACTTTTAAATGATCGTGCGTGTATAAGGTGGCTTGTCAGAGTTAAAAGACGGCTATTTAATCCAAAGTTGGTTGATTTTAGGGCGTTGAATATTTATTTGGAGCGTCTGAAATAGCGTAAGTATCGCAACTCCTAAGCGTTACGTCTTTCCTTGGGAAAATCTTGCGTGCGCCGAGCAGTGCGAAGCCTGCGAGACTGATGGGGTGGGGGTGGGCTGACCGACTACGCAACGAGAATCAAAACAGATTGGGGAGAGGGGAGAGGAATTAGGTGTGAGAGTGACTGGGAAGTGCGAGAGGGCCGACGGCCAATGAGCTATAACCTATAACTTTAGAGTGGCACATTAAGGAATGTTCCGCTGGTTCATTGTTGTCACCTAGGGCGACGCCATCTTGTTGTAAAAATCGATTTTGAGGTTAAAGTTTGAAGGTCGTTTCCGGTCGTTTTGTAAACAAACTCGGGCATCGCCGGAAACGACCTACACAATTTAACCTCAAACCTTGGAATCTGCCGTCCAAATTCCGCTTTTTCGCTTTTTCCCGGTATTCCTTCTACCCTTTGTGGCACAAGGTGGACCAACCCGCTGCCACTCTAAAGTTATAGCTCATTGCCGACGGCACGTGCACTGTGCAGGGTGCAGCGAGCGATGTTTCTTGATGCTCGTAAAGGAGTAGGGGAAACGATGGTGGGGGAAACGATAGTGGGTACAGCACTACTGATCGCAGTGATCACTCCCTCAGTCCTCAGTCCTTCACACTTCCTTCGGCGAGACAGAAAGGGGCATCGTTCTAAGCCGTCGCCAGCGATCGTAAAAAGGAATGCACGAAAGGTAAAAAAAATTGGAGGAAACGAAAGGAAATTTTGGAAAAATGACGAGTTTTATGGTCGGGTCCGAAAAAGTGTGCTGACTTAAGCGGGTTCAGAACTACGCGAATCTCGCTTATCCGGGTTTTCTTAGCATTGAATTATATGGGTGAAAAACGGGACCGGGCGATTCCGCTGACTTAGGCGGGTTTCTCGCTTATGCGGGGAATGACTAAGCGAGGTTTCACTGTACCATCTGTATAACTGATTTTGGAGTCAGCTATCAAGTATGGTAAATGCAACGTACCTTGCGGTAAATAAAGATGACCTGTTAGTGCATTTCACCACAAGGTAAGTTGCATTTACCATACTTGATAGCAGACTCCAAAATCAGCTATGTAGATGGTAAAATCTACCAGTCTGTTTTTTCCGTGTACTGGCCTAGAATAGTAAGACTAAACTATTGCTACGGTAACCATATTTCAATCATCCGTCACCAACCCATGAGTAGCTTTTATGAAGCTGCTGCAAACTGGAAACTTAAATATGGTCACTGTAACAATGGTCAAGTCTTACAATGCCCGACCAATAGTGTCACTCAGACAGTCTTAATTATATCGCTTTCACGTGAAACTAAAAAATCATCCCTCAGATGTGTTACATATATGTAACAAGCTTTTTGACGAATGTGTCATGGAGAGTGCAGAAGAAATGCTGAGCGACCATATCTTGTCCATCAAATCACTGTTCGGGATGGACGGTGCCGCATGCAGATGATTGGTGAGTTGGTGAGCACCTACTGCAATGTAAAACCCCGCAGAAGTGCTCACCATCCAACGTCTTTTGGGGAAGGTCCGTCCTGAACATTTATTGGGCCGAGCTATTTACCAGAGAGTCATTGCAGTAATTATTTGACCCATAATCAGTTGTAATTCACGATTCTTTGAAGTGGTTCTGGTAATTAGACAATTTGGGGCAGTTCTGATAACAGAAGCTGAGCTTGGATGTAAGAGATGCAAATTGGATGGAGAAATATAATTGGTTCTCCTATCCAACCTTGATTAAAACTAGAAACAAGTAATTCTCTAGAACTTTTTGAAATATTTTATTAACAGAATAGAAAACAGTAAAATATTCCGACGTATCCTCACTAACCAATTTGAATTTTGCCTGGAAACTTTGTTTTCAATGGGGCTCTTGCAAACTTTTGCATAGGGGATTGAAGAGCTGATTCTCGCATAAAAGCCTATAAAAATGACGATGAGTACTTACTCTAAAAAATCAGGAAATCCACTCTCAGAATCGGGCTTAACGGCGAAGAGACGCAGGTATCATGGGAGATTCCATCTAAATTGAGAAATATCTCTGTATTTCTGTAGATAAAGTGACATGTTGGACAGGAATCTCCCATGAGACTTGCGTTGAACCGCCATTACGATCTTGCCATTGTAGCAGTCATGTGAGTTTATTATTGAATTTTAGTCTCTCTTAGGGTGATTTTTGCTGGTTTTTATATCAAATTGGACTATTTACTTGCTCACAGCAAAAGTTTGCAAGAGCCTAATTATGAGTTTGAAATCTTTTAAGAAGATGAAATTATGCAATGGTTTTTGTCGCTCATAAAACTAAAGATAGGTGAATGCAACCGAATTCTCGTCACACCTGTTACTCAAGCCAACGGCTTTTCTTTTTGTCTCACAAAGTGTATTTAAAGTACTAACTTAAAAGTGGGATATGAGTATTATTAGGATAAAATTTCCATATTTCTTTTCAGTTCGTTCTCTCTGTTCTCTTTCATTGGTAGCGGAAACATTTCCTCCATTTTTAATAGTAGGCACCTTTGACTCAATTTTTAGACAGCGGTGCAAGTTTTAAGTTTGAACCCACACCTCACATAGAAACAACCAAACTCAAGTCATTAGGTCCATGTAACTGTCGACAAACTAAACAGCTTTATGCTTCAAAGAACTAACTAGGTACTACAGTGGTTGGTTTCTTATTGCATGTAGCCATTCAGCTGTGATGTTGGGGATCTGAATAGGGCGAGAAACGCCACAGAAACTTTTTCAACTAAGAACATAATGTACTCCTGGTAGCTTACATGCAATTCATAGTAATCGTAAGATATTGTGTTCCTTTCTATTTAATCATTGTAACTTGGATACAAAGTGTTTCCAATAGGGGACAATAAAGATTCCTATGCAAACTATCGCAAGTCTTAATAAGTTGCGTTTTCCTTGATCTGAGTTGTTTATGACTTTTTGTACAGAAAAATTAAATCCTCTATTTATTTGTAATTATTAATTTTCCATTAGTTCACATAACTTATCCGGTCTTTGACTTATTTTTAGATAATTTAATTGTGAACACTGTTTTTTGTATTCTTTTATGTAAAATAAAAATTTATATAAACGTTACAGCTTCTTTCACATTTTTTTGGTTTTATTGCCTGCGGTCATGAATTGAGGCCATGCGCGGAAAAAGGGCACTAAGGCCCATGGACGAAATGGGCGAAAATACATCTTAGGTCCATAGAGATTAACCCTACAAAGCTTCAACTCGATCTGATGTCTCTAAGAGAAAATAGAAAAATTGTTGGAGAAAGGCCATAGCCAATTATGTACTATCCGGAATAGACACTATCCTTTAAAATGTAAATGGGCATCCGAAAAAGTTATATGTATTTCTAGCCATTGGTGTTGGTCCTGAATCTTTCTTTCATTCAATGGGTCTGTTGCAAACTTTTGCTACAACGATTAAGAGTATGTAATCTAATGTAAAATCGCCTGAAAAGCCCATTGGTGGCATCAGAAAGTAATAAAACGCAATAATAAACTCACAAGAGGCATTTAATGAAATCCAACATGACGGAGAAATATCGAGCAATCTGTTGCATGTACCGCGAACATCCAAGGATAGCCAACCTCACAATATCGATCACAACCAATCACAACGTAAATAAACACATAGCCTCTACCTCCAGTGTGGTTGTCACAGTTGGCCATCCTAGGATGTTCACGGTGCATGCATACAGATTGCTCGATATTTCTCCGCCATGTTGGATTTCATTAAACGCCTCTTGTGCGTTTATTATTGCATTTTATGACTTTCTGATGCCACCAATGGACTTTTCAGGCGATGTTACATTAGATTTCACACTCTTAATTGTTGTAGCTAAAGTTTGCAACAGACCCATTCATGCGTTTTAATTGACAAAATGCAGCGTCAAAACTTTTGTGTTTGATAGTACCACATGTCACCCCAAGCATACTGTTCCCCCTCCCTTATCACGCTACAACTGACAGTGACACATTGGAAGGCAAGGTAGATAAAACAAGGTATGTGCAACACACAATACTCGGGTTCTTCCACTCGTTAGCTGACAAAGACGTAGGCTAGTCAACTCCCATGTTAATCAATAGGAGAAAACTAGCCACGTAAGCTGGACAATGCTGGTCAACAGAGTTTGCCCACTACCCTCCCTCTCGGGAATCGACCTGCACATACCTGGTTTTATCTACCTTGGTTGAAAGGCGTATGTGTAAGGATGAAAAAGTGAGAGCATCTCTAATCTGGCAGTCATTACCTACGAAATTAAACCGACGCTCTTCTTAAACAACTGTGAGGGACATAGGACCAAATAATGTTGAATTGACAGTCCTCCAAAAGATGTTGGATGGTGCATGCATATTCATACTCAAGTGTAGTTGCGTGGGGTTTTATATTTCCGCAAGTACACTCTTTTCCTGCGTACCGGTCCGTGAGGACATTACATTATTGGGTCCATGATCTCTTCTCCATCTCCTATCAGTGCACTGTTGCGATGTCCATGGGCGGATACAGGGAATTGTCTTTCTTTCTCTCCTTCCATATGAACTCATGTGTTAGAAAAGGACAGAAGAAGGAGCCAAAGTCATGTGTGATGGCCCCCTCTGCTGTCTTTTTCTAACACTTAAGTTCAAATGGAAGGAGAGAGAGAAAGACAATTCCCTGTATTCGCCAATGGCGATGTCAAGCCAATACAGAAAAATTTCCACTTTCTGTAAGTCCATTTCCGTCAGAGACAAATAGAGACAGAGCACTAACTGGCAGCAGCAGAGGAATGCTGAATTCTTGCGGATTCAACAAAACAACAGTCAACACCCTTCTGATGTTGTAGGGTGTTAAATGGTGTTGGGTGGTTGAGCACCCTCCTCTTCACTTCCCAGTCCATCCCCCTGTGTTTTCAAAATGTCATCGTTCAACACTCTGCGACATCAAAGGGGTGCTGACTGTTGTTTTGTTGAATCCACCAGAATTTAGCATGCCTCAAATCTGCCCTGTGTATTTCAGCATATTGCCTCGTCTCTATTTGTCTCTGATTACACCTAGCATGACCATAGAATCAATGAGCTTACAAATTAACGAATGGATGAGGTAGTTTTATAAATGTTAATGATAAGAACTGAGATGTACAGGTGAGGTTTTATCCACAGTTTTATTCAAATAATATAAAAATAACACTTGTCAAACAATTTAAGAGTTAGCGAGATTGTGGAGTTCTGTTTGTAATTTCTTCCATCTGTGGAGAGGTCCATGGTCCCTGCGGTACTTGACGATGACACCATCAGGTTCTAGTTTGTTGGCGGCTTTTAATTCGTCATATTCTGCTCTATCGTATTTGGTGAAACCATGCTTCTTGCTGATGTACACCTGAAACAGGATGAAAAAGCAAATATATTAGTAGAGGACTTTTTCATCTTTCATAGTGATGCCATAGCCGTAGCCAAGATATTGTCTTTCTCTCTCTCAGCCCATTTAAACGCATGTGTTAAGAAAGGATGGACAGGGGCTGAAGTCACATGACAGCCCCTATATCCATCTTTATCTGACACATGCCTCCAAATGGGTAAAGAGAGAGAAAGACAATATCCTAACTATGGCTATGAGTGATGCTGAAGGGGGGAAAAAAAGGGGCAATAAAATGATTCCACGCTGCTCAATACTAGGGTTTCAAAACCCAACAGTTTCTTGCCTTGCTGCAGTTGAACGAGAAAATTTGAAGCAATTTCTGGAAGATAGTCCATAAATCACTGTACAAATGTGCGCTTCTGAAACGATTCTCCATTGAAAATAGAGCTGATTTTAAAGCAAGGGCACACCGGATGTTTAAGTGCAATTCTCACCAGCATTCAATTGATAACCTGGAACTTAATAATGTAGCATCCTTACCAGAGACTACACTACACATAGAGCTCATTTCACGAAAGAAGGCCGATGACAGATCATGTGGCTCGCTGCGCAAAGCCGTTTTTGCGTTCTTGCACATGCGCAAAGAAGCAAACTCATCTCTGCGCAGTAAACAAACCTATCTATCATCGGCCAACTTTCCTGAAATGAGCTCTACTAAAGACTACACATTATCTATCTTGCCCACTAAAATAAGGTTACAACTGTTTTTTTAGAAGTTTCAAGAAAATAACTTCCAACTGGACCATACGTTGACTGATTAGCAAAGATGTTGAGATCAGATGCTTAGTAAGAGCAAAGCACCAAACTTTCATCAGTCAAAGTATGGTCGAGTTGGATGTTGCTCCCTACGTTATTCTGTTGAGTCCCCCAAAAAAAAGTTAACTATTGGCAAGTGCATGGTCTTCAGTATACAGGGTGTTTCAGACCACCCGTCCACTATCTTTTTAGCGAAAACGGCGCAAGATATTGAAATTCTGACGAAACTTTTCCAATGTATATCGGCCCCAAAGAATTCAGGGAAAATATTGCCGACCCCGAAAAACGGCCCCTAAGGGCCTAATTGGGCCCCAAAAAAGGGCCAAATTGCTGTTTCTCAATGTTTTCTTATGGGGCGGGTGTTTTTTTATTTCAGAAATGAATTGTACATTTAAAAATAAGCATTTTTTGTTCAGGGCATTATTTTCAAAAAATGGCCCTTTCTCAAGTTAGGGGCCGTTTTAAAACAATTTAGGGGCCGTTTTGAATCGTTCGCAGTGACCTAAAAAATTGACGGATTTCAAAAAACTAAAAATATTCTGAATCAGCAGATCAAGGGCTTTCTATTCATGTATCACAACCTTATTTTCTGCGAAAGATATTTGGGGGGCCCCCCCCCCCCTAAATTTGGGGGTTTGGGGCCTCTACGAAAAAATTTTCAAATAGCAAGGTATAGGTTGTGATACATCATTGAAAAGCTCTTGAAAAGACAAAGAAAAAAGTCCAAACCGGGAAATCAATCCGATCATTTTTACGAGAGTTACGGCCTGGCCTCTCCCCCCCAAATTTTGGGGCTTTGGGGGGGGGCCCCTTTGAGTAAAATTGAAAATTGCAGGGTACAAGTTGTTTAAATCATTCGAAAGCTCTTGAAATGACAAAGAAAATTTTAAAACCCGGGGCTCAATCCGATAATTTCAACGAGAGTTACAGCCATTCAAAGATTTGAAGTATTTTTCTCGTATTCGCGGGATTTTGTAGCTGGTTGTTTTCAATGGCCTCCTCGATGAATCCTCCGCAATACGAGAAAAATACTTCAAATCTTTGAATGGCTGTAACTCTCGTTAAAATCATCGGATTGAGACCCGGGTTTTAAAATATTTTCTTTGTCATTTCAAGAGCTTTCGAATGATTTAAACAACTTGTACCCTGCAATTTTCAATTTTACTCAAAGGGGCCCCGCCCCCAAAGCCCCAAAATTTAGGGGAGAGGCCAGGCCCTAAATCTCGTAAAAATGATCGGGTTGACTTCCGGTTTGGACTATTTTTTTTGTCTTTTCAAGAGCTTTTCAATGATGTATCACAACCTATACCTTGCTATTTGAAAATTTTTTTGTAGAGGCCCCCAAAGCCCCAAAAATTTTGGGGGAGGGGGCCCCCCAAAATCTTTTCGCAGAAAATAAGGTTGTGATACATGAATAGAAAGCCCCTTTATCTGCTGATTCAGAATATTTTTAGTTTTTTGAAATCCGTCAATTTTTTAGGTCACTGCGAACGATTCAAAACGGCCCCTAAATTGTTTTAAAAAGGGCCCCCAACTTGAGAAAGGGCCATTTTTTGAAAATAATGCCCTGAACAAAAAATGCTTATTTTTAAATGTACAATTCATTTCTGAAATAAAAAAACACCCGCCCCATAAGAAAACATTGAGAAACAGCAATTTGGCCCTTTTTTGGGGGCCCAAATTTGGCCCTTAGGGGGCCCTTTTTCGGGGTCGGCAATATTTTTCCCCGAAATTTTTTGGGGCCGATATACATTGGAAAAGTTTCGTCAGAATTTCAATATCTTGCGCCGTTTTCGCTAAAAAGATAGTGGACGGGTGGTCTGAAACACCCTGTATATTGTCTAGCTGATGATTGGTGCACACTCAAGGAAGTTTTTAACTCCACCATCCAACGTTTTTTAGGGACCGTCAAGCTGCAACATTACTTGGTTCCTGCTGTATCAGGTCAAGGGCAATCGTGCACTCTAACAAGTTCCATTTCATTCTCTTACCAACTTCAAATCCCTTGCTCGATGCAGTACTTCAAGAAATTTCCGAGGGGGGAAAATCAGAGTTTGAGAAAAATATGTTGTAAAATTACCATAAATGACCTTCCATGGAAAAAAGGCCATTTGGAAAAATTTTCCCGTTTAGTTTAGCAACGTGCATTCATTCCCTTCATCCATCACACATGAGAAAGTGTTTTTCATTGCTTACCAACAAACAGGTATTTTGCGTCATAAGCATTTATAAGTCTATTGAGGACCTACCAGAAAAGATAAGCTTTGAGTTTGCATGAATGCCATGAGAAAACTTTATGCAGGAAAGCAATCATGCAACCCTTTAAGAATTTTTCTTTTCTCTTGAGCATTACAGAGTAATCAAAGAAACATCCAAGGGGTGAAAATTCCAAGTTGAAATTATGTTGTAAAATTACCATAAATGTCCTTTCATGGAAAATAGGCCATTTGGAAAATTTTTACAGTTTTATTTAGCAACGTGCATTCATTTCCTCATCCATCACACACAAGAAAATGTTTTTCATTGCCTGCTAACAGGTATTTAACATCATGAATTCATGAGCATTTAAAAGTCTATTGAGGACCTACCAGAAAAGATAATCTTTGAGTTTGCATGAAAGCTATGAGACTCCCTACTGCAGGAAAGCAATCAAGCAACCCCTTAAGAATTTTTCTTTCCTCTTGAACATTACAGAGTAATCAAAGAAACATCCGAGGGGTGAAATTTATGTTAAAAAAAAATTTTGTTAAATAAAATTTATGTTGTAAAATTACCATAAATGACCTTCCAAGGAAAAAAGGCCATTTGGAAAAATTTTACTGTTTAATTTAGCAACGTGCATTCATTCCCTCATCCATCACAAATGAGAAAGTGTTTTTCATTGCTCACTAACAAATTAACCTAAGTTAATCTTTGGGTTTGTGTGAATGTCATGAGATTTTTCCTTGAGCCCTTAAGCAATACAGAGTAATCAAAGAAACATCTACAGAAAAACTCAAAGTTAAAACTATGTAGTAAAATTACCATAAATGACCTTTCATGGAAAAAAGGCCATTTGGAAAAATTTTACCATTTAATTTAGCAACGTGCATTCATTCCCTCACTTACAAATGAGAAAGGAAATGTTTTTCATTGCCTAATAAAGGTGCCAAAGTATCTTGGAAGCTTACACATCAACTGAGACTTGGCATCACTGCAGAATGAGGAATTAACAGGGGTTGGAGTTCATAAGTTTCACGTAGACCAGGGGTGCAAAATGTGCCCAGGCGTCCACATTTTCACGAGACCACCAAGCTGGACCTGTCCACAATTTGCTACCTGTCAACAAAATCTGCTGACCTTTTTTTTTTTTTTTTTTTTTTTTTTTTGCTTATTTTAACGCGCTGCAGGAAATTTTGGCTCAAAACAACGCGCTGACTCAATTTTCAGGAAAAATTAACGCGCTTACTCAATTTTCAGGAAAATTAAAGCGCTCAATCAATATTCAACCAGAAACAACAACGCGCTGGCTTATTAATTTTTTTTTGGCTCAAAACTGCGCGCTTGCTCCATTTTAAGAAAAATTTTAAGAAACAACGCGTTAACTCTAGTTTCTACTTAATGCAGTATACTGGCAGCTCTCTGGCTTAAAGGAGGATTTACCAGTTATTTTAAAAAAATAATTTATGTGGAAAGCCAAACTTCTTTATTGGAAATCTATTTTGTGGAAACTTGTTTTGACTTTTGTAGACAGCTTATATGGTAGAAATCGATTTTTGTGGAAATCGATTTCCACAAAGTATATAGATTTCCTCAATTTTTGTTCGCTAAATTTCTACAAAATCGATTTTGTACAAACCAAATATTGTGTCTTTTGGTGGAAACCTATATTTTTGCAATATTTTACGTGGAAACCGATTTTTGCGTTTTTTGGGGGAATTGATTTCGTGAAAACCAATGTTTGTGATTTTTTTGGAAATCGATTTTCACTTTTCCACAAATTCGATCTTGTGGAAACCGAATATCGTGTCTTTGTGGACACCGATTTCTGCATTTTTTGTGGATACCGATTTTTGCTTTTTTTGTGAAAATTGATTTTGTGGAAACCGTTTTTTGTGGAAATCGATTTTCACTAAATGGGTTTCAACAAAATCGATTTCCCCAAAACAGGTTTCCACAGAATTGATTTTTCTCTATTCAAATTACGAGTTTTCCCGAAAATCGCGGCATATAATCGTGGCTGCGAAACGGTACCAATATCAATAACGCACGCGAATATTTTACGGACGTACTTTTCACGAAATCAGTCAGAGCGCGATGTTTTGCGCTGCGCCGCGCGTAGGATATACGCTAGCGCATGGCGTGAAAAGCCGAGAATACGATGCCGAAGTCCTCTGCAGTGCAATGTACTTATCAGATTCTTCATGCTACGCTTCCACATTTTGGGGGGCGGCCCACATTTTCACGTAGCCGTCCACATTTTCACGCGGCCGTCCACATTTTCACGCGACCGCGCGGTCGTCAGATCGGGCATTTTTTGCACCCCTGACGTAGACAAAGTGAATTTATGAAAAATTGAAAAACACAGATGGTTTTTTCCTGTGACGAACCGTTTTACTAGGAATTCGCCCTCAATTGAAACAAGGCCATAGACGCAAAGGCTAAATTGGTAACGTAGCAGCTAAGATTGCCTAGAGAAATACAGCACGAGGGCTGTGGACAGCCCTGTACGTTTCCTTGAGGCATTTGATAGGGCAATCTACCCCGCTTTTCACGTAGATTTCTCCAGAATTATTGAATCCACAAAAAAATTGGTGACCATTCATTGAAAGAGCATAAAATGTTCTTATTTTCCGCGACTGCATTGATTTTTTTTTTTCAGTTAAAGCAGCCATGAAAATAAAACGAAAAACCCCAGAAAATTATAAATTCTCGAGTAATTTGTCAGACATCTCCTAATTGCATAGTGTTTGTTTGTCACATTTAGATAATTGCTGAAAAATTGCTTGATGAGGAAACGTTGATAGATCATTAAATTGGAAAGCGAGGACATGATAAAATTTATAATTTTCTTTGAATTATTCTAAGAAACTATGATGCAATACCTTTTGACGACCAGGGAACTTGTATTTGGATCTTCGGAGAGCTTCGACTAATTGCGGCTTGTAACGGTCGATGGAACGGACACTCAAGATGACTTGACCAATACGAACACGTGCGACTGTTCCTTGAGGTTTACCAAAGGCACCTCTCATTCCAGTTTGGAGCCTAATTAAAAAAGAAACAGCAAATTAATCATAAAGCATGAAACTAATGGTGCAATCAAAAAACATTTTTTCAAAGAGTCAGTCAAAGCTTAACCTCAACTTCCTTTCAACCTCAAAAATAATCAAACATTTTAAAAGACTTATCAATTCCTGCACAAGATTTCCTCCATAAACCTTCTTCAGAACTCAAAGGAGTTTCGACAAAACAAAGGAATTTCACATATTCTCACATAGAGTCCTGATTGACCCTCAGGATATTGGAAGAGTAGTAATGCCAGATATACGGCTCTAGGCCGTAGATTTCCCATCAGACTCGATGTAAAATAAACAACTTTTAACCTTAAATCAGAACAATGCCTCATACCTCCAGTTTTTCCAAACGTTAACTCCTGATTGAGGCTCTGTCTGCGTTTTGTTGGTCTGTTTTGTTTATGTAACCGATGTAGCGGTATTTGGTAAATCAGTCCCTCTTCCCACTTTGTGGAGTGTGCTCGTCATTCTGAGTATTTTGTTCTCATTTTATTTATATTTTTCCGATTGATAATGAGTATGACTGATAATGAGAGGTGACTGTGAGTGCACCGAAACGTCTCGGAAATTTTTATTTATAGTTGGCCTGGTTCCCATTTTAATCCTTATTTTGTCTGAGATGTTTTTTTGGCCATTTAGTTTGTAAATTTGTTTTAAATCAGAAATGAAATGAAAGAGAGTACGCAAAAAGTAAACAAACCCTTCGCCATTTGCATTTGCCTCTTGGGGCTTTCTTGACAGCCTAAAATGAGAAAAGGATTCTGACAAGGTGCAACTCTCATACTATTTAGGGACTCCAGTCGGCACTTAACTTCTTAAGCTTTATGAGCAAGATTTGGCGTAAGCTCATCTCCCTGAAATTGCAAAAATAACAAAACAATTACCTATCAGCTCCGGCACACGATAACATTTTGTTGATTCTGATAACATGGAACGGATGAAGTCGGACACGAATGTGAAACTGGTCTTTACCACAGTTCTTAACCAAGTATTTGTTGCAGCAAATACGTGCTGCTTCTAATGCTTCAGAGGACAGCTGCTCATGTTCAAAAGAGACCTAAATAAAACAAAAGACAAAATTTTTACTCAGTTTTAGAGATAAGGTCAGGCCAATCAGAGAATCTATCAAATCAAAAGTTAGTTTTGGACAAGAAATATTCTTTGATTCCGGAAGTTTATTGACACCTCCCCCCCTCTCACCATTTCACCACTCTTTACAAAAGTGGATCTGGATCATAATAACAAAGAACTAGAGCTTGTTTCAGTAGTGTAGGCGGACCAAAACCAAAATCTTTGGCAAATTTTCAACTTTTATTCCTTCAAATCAATACTGAATTTGCCCCTGACTTTATTCTTTTGTGTTTAAAGTTTTCCTCGTTGAAAAGTGAACACTCAATTTCATTTTTAATCATTTTCATCGAGTAACATCAGAAACAATGTTGACAAATTCCAAAGATTATCGGTCTAGGTCCGCCTCCACTTCTGAAACGAGCTCTACTACAGTCTGTCCCAAGAATGATTGGACTTGACAACAGTAGGTTTGAATGAAAACATCAGCTTATTAACTTCTCCTAACAGTCCTAAACAATCACGTTACCCTAACTGAGGATTGAAGCTGATGTTTTCATGAAAGCCGTAACATTATCGAATCTAATCTTTTCAGGAGACAAGCTATAACTAAGGTGCACAGGATGATTCACACAGAAAGACTCCTATGAGGTTTCAAAGTACAGCCAGAAAATCGACTTTCGGAAGAGCTGTGATGCAGGGACCAAAAAATGTAAGGTCCCGAGCGTAAGTTATGCATGGGCTCTCTGATTGGTCGAAACTGCGCGCAATTTAACCTGTGCACACTGCCAGGACCATACATTTTTTGGTCCCAGTTTCCTAAAACGTTGTTACTCATGAAATCAAATTAAACGTTCCTGAAAACTGTAGAGCAATGGCACCTTGACACAATTATTTTCATGAAAAATATCGATAATTTCAAGAATAATGAGATAAAACTGATGGGAGTAGGTGTCCCACATTAGAACCTCCCAACATACTCTTTCACAACGTAAACCCACAACAAATGTCCAAAATTGACCGATATACTTTCATCTGTATATACTTCCCGAGAGTAAGCATTACTTAGAACTTCAAAATTAAAAGAATGCCTCATGCCAGAGTTGGCCTATTACGAAAATGAAAGAGCACTAA
Source organism: Trialeurodes vaporariorum (assembly GCA_011764245.1). NCBI lineage: Eukaryota > Metazoa > Arthropoda > Insecta > Hemiptera > Aleyrodidae > Trialeurodes > Trialeurodes vaporariorum. The sequence goes on from VMOF01000388.1 coordinate 14,536,503, forward strand.
GACCAATAAAACAGTTTCGAATGGATTGCGTAATACTGAGCAATGTTGATAACATAAAATTTCAGCTGCATTTAAGTTCATTTTACTGCGTGTTGATAAAACACAAGATATTGAGGTAAAATTTGAACAGCTTAAGACTCAGGTCAAGACGGCGCACAGAACAAAATTGTGTTACAGTGCACCTACTTCGATGAGCATAGCCATGAAAACATCAACAGCCCAAGAAACCAAAGCTGTCAGCTGCAATTTTCGTTGAAACAAACTCTAACCCACTCTCTTGTCACAATGCAAGCTGGTTCACTATCTCCATGTGTCTATCCACCATACCCGAATACATTTACCTCAAATACGAGATGGTTATAACCATGAATATTCATCTTTGGCGCAGAATTTTCATATCAGGAGAATTTGAAACTTTGAAGTAATTACTAAGTAAAAGCAAGCCACAAAGTGAATGACTGGCATGAAATGTAGAATAAAAAACACACTAACCAAGTGAACGCATAGAGGGAACTCATCAACAAAAGCCTTCTTCTTCCCTAAATCGAAGATCCTGATCTTTGGGTCTGGTACACCACGGCAGAAACGGGATTTCGGGTATGGCTTGTTCTTACAGTAACGATAACTGGAAATAGGAAAGAATATTCAGTTAGACAGTGTGAGTAAGATTTTGGCAGAAAGTGTTGGCAACAATCGTTGCAGCAAAATGATCTGGTTGAATACCAAGGAAACTAAATATAAGCATGTGAGAGAGCATGGTGACAGTGACATGTTCATAAGTCAATCAGAACTTTAGAATAAAAAGGATAGTTCCGTGGCGTTGAAATGATAAATTAATGAGTAAACGTGGTTGGAAGAGGAGATAGCGGTAAAACGATGAATGAAAGTCTGAGAAAATATAAATCTTTCTTACCATCTTGCTGGTCGTCGACCCATGGTGGCACTTTAGAACAACCTAGGAAAGAAAAGAAAATATATTATAACAAATGAATGTAATCACATGTAAATGAAATTCGACAGATGAACAGAGTAAAAATGATCAGACAAAGAATGGAAATTGCAGGATTGAAAAAATTAAAAAGGATAAAAGTTTTGACGTACCTTCCTTCAAGTGCTTGCTAACGTTTCACAAAATCTAAGATGGAGAATTGAGGTTAGGTATTTAGGTTTGTCTGCTGCATAGAGTAACCGTAAAACAAGAGTCGGCATTCAGTACTCACCATCCGTGGCAAATTCCTTCCGACCAATTAGAGGCAGTCTTTCATTCAAAGAGCACTTTTTATTTTTTTAATATTTACTGCAGTGCACCATGCACCAATTTTGAACAAAAATGATTCATCCGTAACTTTCACAACCAGAAAGCTTCCTTGAAACTTTCTTTGTAACCCAAGCATCCCAAACGCTAAATTTTTTCCAAATTATCAACCATTTTCTCAGTTTTAATCAGACATATGCATATATTTGCAACAAACGCCGAGGAACCGGAGAAACCTTGAGTCGTATATACAGGGGACTCCAGAGAAACCATATGGAAATTTGAGGAAAGTTGAGAGAAAAACCCCTACTGAAGGGTCTCAGGAGACGCATTGCTCCTTAGTGGCGCCATTTTGGGGAGTGCAAGGGGGGCAATCGCCCCTTCCCCAAGGATTTTCAATGTGGCCCAAAAATCAAGTCAGAGAGTTTTTTTTTGCAGATGCACGGCAAAAAAAAGGGGAAAAAAATAATAAAAAAAAAGGTCATCCTTTTTGGAAGGCCTTGCCCCCACCAAGGAAAATCTGAAACGGCGCCAATGTTGCTCCTCATAAACTCATTCGGAAGTGTATGAGATGGTTCGGCTGTTTGTAGCATTTGCATATGTGGTTGAGGGGTGTTTCATTAACCTTTTATTTTGTGCCTTCAGGAAAAACGAGTCTTGCACTTGAAACGCGATGTTTCGGAAAGACGATGTCAAATTGTTTTTTGAAAAAACCCTATCCACCATAACATCGAAGGAGGTCTGGAGGTCCGTTAGGTTCCTCTTCTAGAAAATCATGTTCATTTCAAATTTTGTCAATGATCCAATTTCTGATTAAAATTGAGCCAATGGTTGAGAATTTTCAAAAAGTTCAGCCTTCGGAACGAGGGAATGAGCAGACCTGATCTTTTCGCGGTCAATCATTCGCCAATGTGGCTCAGGTCTCTCAAAACGTCTCCTATGCTCTTCCGAGGCACCGACCGGCGACCGTGTTATTTTGAATGGAAAAGTATACTTACGAGCAGACCTGATCTTTTCGCGGCCTATTATTCGCCAATGTGGCTCAGGTCTCTCAAAACGTCCCCTCTGCTCTTCCGAGGCACCGCCCATGTTATTTTAAATGGGAAAACAGACTTACGAGCAGACCCGTCTTTCTGGTGGCCTTTTAAGCGCCAACACGGCTCAGAGCTCTCCAAACGTCCCCTCTGCTCTTGCGAGGCACCGTCCATGTTGTTTTAAATGGAAAAATAGACTTACGAGCAGATTTGATCTTTTTTCGGCCTTTTAATCGCCAATGTGGCTCAGGGCTTTCAAAACGTCCCCTCTGCTCTTCCGGGGCAGCGACTGTGTTGTCATACATGAGAAAATAGACTTGCGAGCAGACTTGATCTTTTTGCGGCCTTTTAAGCGCCAACGTGGCTCAGGGCTTTCAAAACATCCCTTCTGCTCTTTCGAGGCACCGCCCATGTTATTTTAAATGGGAAAATAGACTTACGAGCAGACCGGTCATTTTGGTGGCCTTTTAAACGCCAACACGGCTCAGAGCTCTCCAAACGTCCCCTCTGCTCTTCCGGGGCAGCGACTGAGTTGTCATACATGAGAAAATAGACTTACGAGCAGACTTGATCTTTTTGCGGCCTATTATTCGCCAATGTGGCTCAGGTCTCTCAAAACGTCTCCTATGCTCTTCCGAGGCACCGACCATGTTATTTTGAATGGAAAAGTATACTTACAAGCAGACCTGATATTTTTGCGGCCTTTTAATCGCCCGTGTGGCTCAGGGCTCTCAAAACGCCCTCTCTGCTCTTCCGAGGCACCGCCCATGTTATTTTAAATGGGAAAACAGACTTACGAGCAGACTTGATCTTTTTGCGGCCTTTTAAGCGCCAACGTGGCTCAGGGCTTTCAAAACATCCCTTATGCTCTTTCGAGGCACCGCTCATGTTTTTTTAAATGTGAAAACAGACTTACGAGCAGATTTGTCTTTGTAGTGGCCTTTTCAAGCGCCAACACGGCTCAGGGCTCTCCAAACGTCCCCTCTGCTCTTCCGAGGCACTGCCCATGTTATTTTAAATGGGAATACAGACTTACGAGCAGACCTGTCTTTCTGGTGGTCTTTTAAGCTCCATCGTGGCTATGGGACCAAATATTAATGTTACGTTCTCACTGTCCCGCACGCAGATGATCGGTGAGCATTTAACGGGGGGTATAAACCACACGCAATTATACTTACGTGCGCACCATCCAAAGTGTTTCGGAGGACCGTCAAGCCGTAACATTGTTTGGTCCCACAGGGCTCTCCAAACGCCCCCTCTGATCTTCCGATGCACCGGACACCTGTACCCGTTGTTATCTTTGGGTCTTTCGTTCGGGTGATAACCCCCTCCCGATGGATGGCACCTTGTGGGGCGGGCGGGAGGCCGCCCGCTACATCCGCCACTGGCAGAAGCTTCAATCCAAAACAGTGGAAGGTGGCCATTTTCAGGCCACGAGGATAATCATCCGTAAAAAAAAAAAAAAAAAAAAAAAAAAAAAAAAAAAAAAAAAAAATTGTTTACATTTTTAAAAAAGCACTTACCGCTCCCCGCAGGAAGAGGAGGGGGGAGGTGTCTACCGATACTTTACCATCTCCATCTTAAATATTTAAGGGATAAAAGCCGTGAGGCTTGGAATGGCATTTCAGGAAAGGGAAAAAACCCTTGAGTGTGCGATTGTAATTTGAGAGTGTAGGATTTACAAAAAGAAAATCTTGAATTTTTTTGAAATTACCGCTCATCCTAATCACTATCCTAACTTTTCATCAAAAAACGGTTACACCGGTCTTTCATTTCATGTTTTGCCGAATGCCGCCATCTACTGGCAGAAGGGGAAAGTTTCATTCACTCTCTTGGTGTTCCATTCCCTATAACGAATAGTTTATCATCAAGAGTGAAGGGCCCTTTCGTGCAGCTGCGGTAGCGATCAGTGAGTGAGTAAACGCAAACTCCGAGCCTAACTTTTTGTATTGTTTTGTGATTGTGACTACCGTCTGCAAATTCTTCGCGTTTACTGTTCTTTATGAAATCTCAAGTGTTTCTCAAGTGCTTTATCATTAGTGAACGGTGTTTCTGTGGTTAATTAGTGATGTGATTGTAATTTGGATACTCATCGCCAACTTTTCTCTCATTTCCATTTAATGGTATGTTCCCAACTATGTTTTTTAACCGTTTTGTATCGACTGTATTGTTTTGATTTGAATATTTTCCTGATCAATGAGCTTTGGGGTCTATCTCTTTCTCGGTTATTTTTCTCAATTCTGCGATTATGTGTTTTGGAATCGTAGATTCTCTGTTAGATCCATTACCCCAAGTTGCTGATAATTTTTCAATGCCCAGCTTGATTTCACCTATCCATGTCTTTGAAGTTTACTCAGTTTCTCTGAATGTGTTTTTCAAATCTGAGTTATCTTATTTTGATTAAATACTTAGTTCACTTCTACTCATCAAACAATTTTATAGTAACGTTTACTTACTTTGGACGTTCGACAGACACCTACGTTCAGTAGTTGTTCTCTATCCTTGCTAGGTTGATTAGTGATTGTTAAGGTAGAACATTGATACTGATGCCTCCTGGATCAGTTGCTGAAATATCTTCATATGACAAGTGCCGTTCACAAATCCGCCAAACAAATTCTGATAAGAGTGAGGCCATCCTTTACTCTTGGTACCTCATCAAGAGTAAACCTATATTCTGGATGGGGTACTATAAACGCCACTTTGTTTGAAATTTAATCATGTAAACAGCGCTTAACATGAGTATCTTTTTCAGCATCAGATTTGCTTTAAGTGGTGTCAGCATCACTGGTGGAATTGGAGAATGATTAGAAAACAATTTAGGGAATTATAAATTGATCTGTGAAATGTCCATGGAAAACGAACATTTGTTAACTTTTCTTGCAAACTACTGATTGAAAGGTTTCCAATAAATCATCGATATGGTGTTCAGAATTTCTGGGAGTCGCTATTTGTGATTTATCGAATGTTGTTTGTCTCCCATTTAAACTTATGCTGAAGCACTTACTGTTAATTTGGAGGTTAAATTGAATCCTGTGAATAATGATTCTCTTTCAGAGGTTTATTAGGAGAATCTATTGATACATTAAAATTCATGAGTCTCCACTGACATCTAGCTATAATATGTGAAAGCTCTTTGGAGTAGATATTTTGAGTAACCCTACGTTGTAAACCTATTTTTAGTGCCATATTCATCAGATTTTAGCATTTTTACATCTGACTAAACTGTAATTTTTTGCTCCCTCACACACACTCACATACAAACACAAACATCTCCTCCCCCCAACTAATCTAAGGAGGTTCATCCCCTCCAGCAGGCTGATCTTTGAAATCACTGGATAAGACTGGTAGACTGGCTGAATAGAGGGTTACCATTGATCCCTTTAAAGTGCGTATAGAAGAGTATACTGACAAGGGGAACGTCTCAAGTGTCCGCCTCCGATTTTGATGAAATATAGCTCAAAATCTTCATTGAGTGACGCTGATTAACACCCTGTATTTACTTTTTGCCAATGCGCCTTTAAAGTTGGTGAAAAAAAGTTCAACGTTCGCAGCTGAACTACGTGAAATCGTCGGAGCGTGCTAAGGGTGGCGAAATCGTTCGTCATTCCTATAGTCAGTTTGTGGTGTAGTGGCTCAGGCGCTTGACTTGCATGCGCGCGGTCCCTGGTTCGGTCCCCAGTGACACATGTACGTTTTTTGCACATACTTTTCCTCCCGTTCTGGAGTGTTCCTCGCCAAACTACCTCAAGGAAGTAGATTGGGACCATTACTGTTTTTGATTTACATCAATGACATTGTTAAGTGTTTAAACAAGTGCAAAATTAAAATGTTTGCAGACGATACCTTAATTTATGTCAGTGGTGGGGATGAAAAAGAAGTAATGAAGGTACTGAATGGTGAACTGGCAGTAGTAGGTAGGTGGTTGAGAGATAATAAGTTGAAACTGAATACGGAGAAAACTCGATACATGGTCTTTGGAGATAAAGAGGGAGAATGGAGTGAGAAGGTATGGATGGATGGGGTTGAATTAGGGAGGGTAGTGGAATTTAAATATTTGGGGGTTGTTGTAAATGAAAGTTTAAATTTTAATAAACATTTTAATCAATTGATAAGTAATTTTAGAAGTAAAGTAAGCCTTATATGGAGAATCGGTAAAATATTAAATGTGGGAAGTAAAAAGATTATATATCATTCCATGGTGGGGTCGACACTAGAATATTGTGCTACATTATTATTTGAGATGAATAGGAGAGAAGTGGAGTCATTACAGGTGAGCCAAAATGCAGCAATGAGGTATATTTTAGGGAGGAGAAGGGAAGCTAAGATTATTGATATGTTAAATAGTTTAAACTGGTTGTGTATTGAGTTATACATATTATATAAAGTGTTTATATTTATTTATAAGATCAAAAAAGGGTATATTGAGGGTGTTGACAGGGAGGTGGAAGGGTTATTAAATGAAAAGAGTGGTGTAGTAACGCGGTTTGGGAGGTATAAAAAATTCTATGGGAGAAATAAAACTATTGACGAAACTGTGTTCTTGAGGGGGGTACGTCGGTATTACGAATTCAAATGTATGAAATGGGAGAATGAGAGTTTGGAGCAGTTTAAAAAAGTGATATTTTTGATGCTCGTAAATTATCAAAAGAAAAATTGGGGGGATGGGAGATTGTTGGTAGGGTATAAAAGGGGGGATAGTGACAGATAGGTCCATGGCCTTCCTATTATTAAGTCCTGTCAGTGGGCCGGGCAGGTGAAGATAGTAATGTTAATACCTTATTTAACCTATCCTTTCTTTTTATTTTAGTTAGTTTTAGGAGTAGTAGCTGATATGGGATTAGCCTCGCCGGCTACTTAAAATCAAAAAAAAAAAAAAAAAAAAAAAAAAAAACTATCCTTTGAAAACCTTCTCAAAATTATTTTTACATTATTTTTACATCATTCCTGTGGATAGAAGGTTCGTTGTAAGTACGTCGAAATCAACAATTTGACCACACTCGAGTGGGTGTCCCGATAAATGTTACACAAGGAAAAAATAACACACGAATAATTTTGGAGCTACCTATCGCAAATTAGGAAGACTCTTTTCTCTAATAACTATGATTTTTTATTCATGCCTCCATTTTTATAAATTATTTTTGGAGGGTATTTCATTGTCCATGTAAGTGTCTGAGGTGATTCGTGAGAGACCTTTCCAAAATTATTCGTGTGTTATTTTTTCCTTGTGTAACATTTATCGGGACACCCACTCGAGTGTGGTCAAATTGTTGATTTCGACATACTTACAACGAACCTTCTATCCACAGGAATGATGTAAAAATAATGTAAAAATAATTTTGAGAAGGTTTTCAAAGGATAGTTTGGCGAGGAACACCCCAGAACGGGAGGAAAAGTATGTGCAAAAAACGTACATGTGTCACTGGGGATCGAACCAGGGACCGCGCGCGTGCGAGTCAAGCGCCTGAGCCACTACACCACAAACTGACTATAGGATTAACGAACGATTTCGCCACCCTTAGCACGCTCCGACGATTTCACGTAGTTCAGCTGCGAACTTTGAACTTTTTTTTCACCAACTTTAAAGGCGCATTGGCAAAAAGTAAATACAGGGTGTTAATCAGCGTCACTCAATGAAGATTTTGAGCTATATTTCATCAAAATCGGAGGCGGACACTTGAGACGTTCCCCTTGTGAGCTGTAAGTAATTAGGTATCCCTCCATTACATTTGATAAGCTATTCCCTTGTTCTAAGCAGCCTTATCGCTGCTTATAGAATGCAGCGGAGGAATACTTTGTTACAGAGCTCTACTTTTTGATAAACACTTCAGAGGGACCAATGGTAACTCTCCATTTAGCCAGTCTACCAGTCTTAGCTAAGGATATCAAAGATCGGTCGGCAGCTAGCAACGAGCTATATAGCAATTGAGAGGATTTGTGAGGTGTGATATTGAAACTTCACGGAGGCAGCCATGATCGAGATCTCTTTTAGACTTTTTCGCACAGGCTCGGTTTGTTTGCCTCACTTTTTTCAACCTTTAAATTTTTAAATAAAAAATTGTGTCAAACACATTTGAAATTGGTTATAAACGAAAGTCCAAGTGTTTTAGAGTGGCTATTTGGACACAGAAATTGATATTGCTGTTTCTTCTGGAAGGATTTGCAAAATAAAGAAATTGACACCTGGATAGATGAATTACAATTCTGTGTCCAGATAGCCCCTCTTTAACACTTGCACTTTTGTTTTAAACCAATTTCTACTAGATTTATTCCAATTTTTTATTTAAAGTTTAAAAAAGTGAGGCAACGAACCAAATTCTGATCGCCCATGCTGTCACAATTTGAGATAGGACTTATAACATGTATGGCCCCCTCTATCGCTATGCTCGTTTGCAGCTAGGGTCAGGATCCTGGGATTATGAATTATCTCTCACAATCAGTAGGAAGGGGGATGAGGGGCCAGTTCCATGGATGATTTTGAACTTTGAACCTCTCTAAGAAACAATTTTTTGCTGTTACAAGGAACATTTACTGGACAGAGGAAGCAAATTTTATTTTAAGTTTCGGGGGTAATTTAAGGTACTGTGCCAGTGATGAAATTTTAATTCACTGTTTTTTCTCTGGAACCTTTCCCCCATCTTGCAACTTTGGTACGAAAAGAGCTCCCAATGGTTGAACCATTTTATTGGTGTTGCGTATTACTCACATTGAAAAAAGAAAACAAAAAAAGAGAAACAATTTCATCAAATTAGTCTGTAAACAACATTAAGCGAATTGGTGCCCAAAAACTTGGGCTTCTTTACCTTTGTCTTGGATGGATTTATCTTCCTCTTTGGAAATACGCAACAGAGGTGTAGTTGGAGTACTTGGGAGTGGTTCCCCGTAAAGTTTTAGAACTTATCCTTCAGAAGATGTTGTTTTGACTTCTTCTGAGTGTTTTCTCCCTGAAAATTATGAAGTAAGCTCAGTTCTACTGCTGGCTTCATTCTTAAATGCAGTATTGATTTCTCTGATACCCTAAAGAGGCTGATACTTTTTATAAGTCAGATTTTTAAGTGTGACAGCATGGGCATTCTGATTCTGGTTTTTTTGCCTCATATTTTTTAACCCCAAATTGAAAATTGTAACTAATTCAGTGGAAAGTGGTTTTAAATGAAGGTGCAAGTGTTTTAGAGTGGCCTTCTGGACACAGAATCCTAATACATTTACCCAGGTGAGAAGATGTTGCTTTTTTCTGACATGTGTCAGACTGTGTAAATCCTTCCAAATAAAACAGTTAAATAGATTTCTGGGGTCAGATTGGTACTGTGAACCATTTTCAACCAATTCCAAATAGATCTGTCACTTTTTTTTTTTTTTTTTTTTTTTTTTTTTTTTTTTTTTTTTTTAAACTTCTAAGGTTAGAAAATAAGAGGCAACCAAACCGAGCCTGTGTGAAAATGTCGATTGGAATTCTCCTTCATGCGACTGGCTCTTTGGTGTTTCAAAAGCATGTCCCAGCCAGTGGCGTAATTCGCGATTTGGCAACGTTGCAGTTTGTCCGTTTGAACCCACGAAAAAGATCGAATTAATAGGGTGTTCGGTGAACACCTTCGCATTCGACTTTTTACATGTCTTTAAATGGACACAATACACCGTTGCCACATTGCACGCTACGCCGCGCCGCGCCACTGGTCCCAGCTAAGTATAGTTTAATTGCTCGTTGCATTGAACTCCACCTCCCTCCCACCAAAACACTCACAATTTACAATAGACTGTTTTAGTAGAGCGATATATCGTATCGATTGCCGTCCGAGGGCCTCTGGTTCCAAACAAACTTTGGTTCAATGTAATTTCCCCATAAGCGGATTTTTGAACGGAAATTTAGGGTATTAAATTAAACAATTTATGCGACCTTTTTGCGATTATGAATTCTACGTCCTCGAAAATGCTTAATTTTGTCTGGTTCCACCCATAAAACTGCCGGAATCAACAAGATATTACAGATTAAACGATGCGTTTGGAGGTTGGAATCACCCAAATGTTGTTATTGTTGTTGTGGAATTGGCGGGATTTCGGGCTATTCTAACCTACAAATGCAACATTTAATCTGTAATATCTTATTGAATTCGGCAGTTTTAGTCAAGGAACCAGGCATAATTAAGCATTTTTGAGGACGTAGAATTCATAATCGCAACAAGGTCGCATTAATTGTTTGATTTAATACCCTAAATTTCCGTTCAAAAGTTCGCTTATGGGGAAATTACATTGAACCAGAGTTTGTTTGGAACCAGAGGCCCTCGGACGGCAATCGATACGATATATCGCTCTACTAAAACAGTCTATGGAGTTGCTGCAAACTTTTACTACTTACTTACAGTCTTATTAATAGTTGATTAAAGAGAAACCCCTACAAAGATGACGATAAGCGCACTAAAAAATCACGAAGTCCACTCCCATACTCACAATGCTTTCAAACGCGAGGCCGTAATGGCGGTGATTACCGCCTAAATCTTAAGACTAAATCTTATGCTTCTTCTTCATCTTCTTCTTTTGCGGTGTCGCGAGAACACCTCGTGAAGATGAAGCTTGTTGAGATAGGGAAACCCAATGTAAAAGGCGATAATCACAGCCATTACTGTCTCGCGTATGAAAGAATTTTATGAGTTTGGTAGTGGATTTCGTGATTTTTAAGTGCGCTCATCGTCATAGTTATTGGTTTTTACGCTTTTAAGAACTAATATTAAGCCTGTAACAAGAGTTAGCAGCTCCATTTGTAGTTACTTGTTGAGGAACCTTATACTGGTTTCAGCACCAAATATTAATGAAGACCGTTCGATGAAAGAGCGACGTATGATTACGTCAAAAAATGGTGTTTTGAGGGAGATAAAGATGGCTTGCATAAGGCCGATATAGCGCTGATAGCACGCAGTCGAAATGGATTTGAGTTTGGGCTAACAATTAGCTCCGAATGGTATAGTTATTTATGTCGCATCAAACGTTGTTAATCTATGAATTCGATGACCCCAATGTTGTGAACTGTCGAGATCAAATCAATTTTGATCGTGTAATCAGCACTAACCAGCCACACGCATGAAAGTCTGCAGATAGCAAATTCTGTTGAGGAAACGTTGAGGTTGGCGCTCAATTAAGGTACCACATTGCCTGTGTTGATAGCGGACCGACAACATTCAGAGCTGAAGTATATCAGTATTAGCTGTGATAGTGATAGTGTCCACTTGTTATCAAAATTGTTTTTTTTTCTCCTCGTAAAGTTGCAATCATGTGCTTTGAAATCAGGAAATAAACTTCACTCTGAATGATTCACCCGTATCTATCTATATATTTTAAACGAATTTTGCCGCAAGCGATTGAATAGTTGATTCTCGCGTAAAATCCTGCAAAAATTACAAAATTCACTTACAAGACTCCCAACATGACTTTAAAAAGTCTTAATGGCGGAGCCACGCAGGTATCATGGGAGATTCCTATTTCATTTGAGGCTTTCTTCTGTGTATCTGTATAGAGATAGTGACAAATTCGACAGGAATCCCCCATAACACCTTCGTAGCACCACCATTTAAGAGCAAATATGGTGGAGCTATGCAGATTGCAAGTAGGCCTGTGCGATGCCCAGTTTTATGCATCGAAGTTCGATAAAACATCGACATTTTATCGATGCATCGAACCAAGTTTTTATCAGTCAAAAATGAAATAATATCACTGAATACCATGATACTTTGTTATGCTTTCGAGGTGGTTTAAGAGGAAAAAATTACTTTTAGGTCTGTTTTTAGTCGACTTATCGATAAATAACGAGTTTCGATGTATCGATTGAAATTATCAAAGGGAATAGACCTGTTTAGTGTGACGTCACGAAAAAAATTGGTTCCAAACAAATGCTCCATCTCACTCGCTCTCGTGGGTTTTCCCATAAGAAACAGGACCCAAATTTTCAAATGCAAAGAGGTTGATCCAGCTCCCATAAGGAATGGGCTATCGGCAAAAAAATTTCATATTTTCAGAGTCGATAGAACTCGTCAAGACGCGTTCAACGATGGCCAGTTTTTTAATTTTGGTCAACTAGTAAGGGGAGGAGGGGGGTCCAAAGTCAAAACCTTCAAAGTCCCATAACTTTCGCCCAAACCAATATTTTGACTTGTACTTTGCGCCAAAAGATTCGTCTTAAAAAGAGCTTTCGATTGATGTGTATGAAAATTAAATTATACAAATTTTAAACCAATTTTTTTCAATTTTTCCAATTTTTCCAACTTGAAATTTTTGGTTTTTTGAGCCTGAAAAATACGCGCAACGGGTTGAGGAGAATAAAAAACTATGGGAATAAAAGTCAAAGCTATGCTCTTTTGAATGTCACAAACCGCGATCCGGGGAAATGCTCCGTTCAAAAGTTATAAGCGCCTAAAGTTGCGCACCTCCGAAATCACGGTGCGTTCAGTGCATGTTTTCAATGGCGCGTACGATCTCGGGTGAGCGAGGGTGACGCGCGCCCTTGAAAACATGCACTGAACGCACCGTGATTTCGGAGGTGCGCAACTTTAGGCACTTATAACTTTTGAACGGAGCATTTCCCCGGATCGCGGTTTGTGACATTCAAAAGAGCATAGCTTTGACTTTTATTCCCATAGTTTTTTATTCTCCTCAACCCGTTGCGCGTATTTTTCAGGCTCAAAAAACCAAAAATTTCAAGTTGGAAAAATTGGAAAAATTGAAAAAAATTGGTTTAAAATTTGTATAATTTAATTTTCATACACATCAATCGAAAGCTCTTTTTAAGACGAATCTTTTGGCGCAAAGTACAAGTCAAAATATTGGTTTGGGCGAAAGTTATGGGACTTTGAAGGTTTTGACTTTGGACCCCCCTCCTCCCCTTACTAGTTGACCAAAATTAAAAAACTGGCCATCGTTGAACGCGTCTTGACGAGTTCTATCGACTCTGAAAATATGAATTTTTTTTTGCCGATAGCCCATTCCTTATGGGAGCTGGATCAACCTCTTTGTGCTGGTAAACAACAAGTTCTCTCAGATTTTATTTCACCATCGGATTCCGCGTACCTTAAAATACAAACACGCTGCATCAAAATTTTTGAAACATCACGCATTAATTTACAATCTCAGTTCTACCGAAGAAAGTCCTATGTTTCGTCCTTGTCCCACTCACAGTTTCTTACGGACACAGAATTCCAGAATATAGGCTCATCGGCACCATCACACCACGTGTTATACCTCAAACAAGCTTCGACATGAAGAGAGGTTAGGATGATTGAGTGTCATGGCGGTGATACTCCCATAAGAGACCGTGAGTAAGACGAGGACAAAACATAGAACATATTCTGATATAACTGTGATTGTAAATTCCCTTGTGATCTTTTAGGAATTGTGTTGGAGTGAAAAGACACTTTAAGGTACGTGAAATCTTATGGTGCAATAAAATTTGAGAAAATTGGTGGTTAACTAGCGTGAATTTCCGTTCGAAAATTTGGATCTGATTCCTTAAGGGCAAATCCACAAGAGTGAGCGAGATAGAGCATTTGTTTGGAACCAATTTATATCGTGACGTCATCACTAAACAGGTATATTGTGCTTTTTCGTTGGTTTTTACATTAGATTGGACCATTCGTTTACTCACAGCAAAAGTTTGCAAGAGCCCCACCCCATTGTTTGATTAAATAGCCTTAATTTCCGTTCAAAAATGCGCTTATGAGTAAAACACATTGAATCAGAGTTTGTTTAGAAGTAGAAGGCCTCGGACGGCAATCGACACGATATATCGCTCTATTAAATCAATATTTAGGAGCTCTTGAGGTACGCGCAACGACTGCAAGTTCAGCCCTTATTAGTTTCAACATTTTGCTTCACGGAAGGTCGATTTATAGTCGAAACGATTCTTTCGGCCAGCGACAGTGACCCTTTATATTCCTCGTGGGTATCGCAACCGCAACGTTATAAGCTGCTGTGGCACAGCGTAAGTTGCGTCAACCCCGACACGACGCGTTTGAGACACATCGCGTCGGTCGCTCTCCCCATCTCTATATGATTTTCGAATAAATAATTCACTCCCGCTCCACCCCCCCCCCCCCCATCCCTCTTACATCATACCGTTGCACCGTGCTCTCCCTTTTCTTTTCAAGTCCGTGACCGTTAATAAAAAAATATACAAAATTCTCCTCTCTCTTGATGCCTTTTCATCTTACTTACATTCACTCGGAACGCTTTTTAGATTTCGCCCTCCTCTTTGTACAAACATTTTGAGCGAAGGGAAAGTGAATTTAAATACCAGTCGCCAGTGGCGCTAAACGTAGTGCTTTCTTGATAGCATGGGGCCCGATAAAGTTGAGGAAAAGTCGGACGTAAGGTGATTCCAGGCAAAACTTTTCCAGATTTCAATCCGATGGATGTACCGCCACTGGTCGCTTTTCGGAAAAGTCGCGTTTTTGGCGTTTTAAACTGAAACCAAAATCCAGGAACGCCACCTGCAATTTTTTTTTTTTTTTTTTTTTTTTTTTTTTTTTTTTTATTTTATGGATTTCTTGAGCCCAAAACGAGGAAAGTTGGCTTAGAATTAAAGTCGTAAGTTATGAAATTCATTTTGCCATCAGCTTAGTGAGTGAGAGTAAGCTGCGAGTGATAATATGTCTATCCGCCTCACTAGCACTCATTGAGGCTTATAAATGGGAATTTTCGTATTTCATAATTTCCGGCTTTATTTTTTAGTGTTTCAGCTTGAAACTTTCAGAGTGTCTTCCTGAAGTATGCTTGCAGGTGCTGACGTTCCTCTTTGTGTTTGTAGCGTTAATTCGTCAATTTTAGCCAAAAACTGTTGACTTATTGAGCAGCGCGACGTGGTGTCCACTGTTGGAACTAATCGACCATGGAATCATCTTAAGTATGGTTAGCATACACGGAAAAAAAACTACGGTGAAATTAACCATACGATAGCTGATTTTGGCACCTGCTAGATGTTATGGTAATGTTAACCAGAAGTATACTATGTTTTGACTAAGTACTAGGTGAAGTTACCTGATTGCATGTCGAATTTACTCAAAGTATCGGTAAATGTACCATACTTCTGGTCAAGTTTACCATAACATCTAGCAGGTGCCAAAATCAGCTATCGTATGGTTAATTTCACTAATCTTTTTTTTCCGTGTAACCTCACTTTTCACAAATGCGCTTGCTTCTGATTGGTCGGTGACTGCAGATTCGAGGTATCAGTTGAACTTAAGAATGACTTCGAGCGGTACAACTTGATCGGGCCCATGGGACAATAAATGTTCGGTACAGACGGTCCCCGAAAGACGTTGGATGGTGAGCATTTACTTATCCTTGTACATCAAACTTCAAGCGTGAAGAAGTGTGGAAAAGGGTGAAAAAGCGTGACGAAGCCTGACGAGCGTGAGTGAGAAAGCGTGACTAAGCGTGACGAGCGTGAGTGAGAAAGCGTGACTAAGCGTGACGAGCGTGAGTGAGAAAGCGTGACTAAGCGTGACGAGCGTGAGTGAGAAAGCGTGACTAAGCGTGACGAGCGTGAGTGAGAAAGCGTGACTAAGCGTGACGAGCGTGAGTGAGAAAGCGTGACTAAGCGTGACGAGCGTGAGTGAGAAAGCGTGACTAAGCGTGACGAGCGTGAGTGAGAAAGCGTGACTAAGCGTGAAGATAAGCGAAAAAGGTGGAGAAGTGTGGAAAAGCTTGACTAATCTGAGGGACGGTAGAGACGTCTTCTAATACAACTTTTCACAAGTTTGACTGTTTTTCGAAAAAATTACCTGTTCAAAAAGTTCTGAAAAATCGAAAATGTTTGACCGTCCAAAAATTATTTTGCTGGACCTAAACCGCTACTGGACTTGGGCTCAAAGATTGCGCAGCTCTCCTGTAGTTCGGGCTGACCTGTCATTAATAGATCTTGCTCGCATTCCAAAACGGCCTGTACTTCCCGAAATCGTTCGTTTCTGTGAAATGGTCACGAAATCCAATTATCGAACGAAATTTTCTTTGAGTATAATGACTCGTAATCAGTTGGCACACAGTCGTTGCCAGTTGGTGATGGCAAAATCCAGGGGTGCAAAATGTGCCCGATCGCCCCAATCTAGCGATCCGCGGATCGCGTGAAAGTGAGGAAATTTCTGGGAAATTGTGTGGAAATTTGTCCTAATTTTTTTTTTTTTTTTTTTTTTTTTTTTTTTTTTTTTTTTTTTTTTTTTTTTTTTAATAATGGCATTACGGATTTCCCAGGAAAATAGTATAAAAAATGGGAAAATATCGGTCATTTTGCGAACATGTGGCGTTGAAATGTTAAAATAAGCAAAAAAAAAGTCATCACTTTCAAATTTTTGTGAGGAAATTTTATAAAATCCTGCGAGGAAATAAGTCATGGATCACGTGAAACTTCCAAAGTTTTGGAACATTTTGCACCCCTGGACATACAAACATACAAATAGCCACAACTCCATGATAGCAAATTAGCAACCCTTTTTCTGCAGAACTACCAGAAACATTCCCAATAATTTGCTAGTCATCTATAATACATTTGTTTGCCTGCAGGGGGCCTCACGTGATTTTAAAACTTCAAGGAGATAGCCCAGGGCCCAAACAAATGTTGGTTCTCGGCAGGCCCGTCACATGGGGGGGGGGGGACGTTGGACCCAAGGGTCCAAGGCCCGACGAGTCTCCTTTTTTCTTCTTTTTTATCTTCGAAATAAAGCATGTTTTCTCGCTTAAAACATCGAAGGAAAATCTGTTTCTGTTTTCAAAGAAGCTTCAGAACTTTCTCCTCTTTATTTATTGAACGGATTGTACAAAAAATAAATTCATAGATTTTTCTTAAACGTTTGTCTTGCGTTACGTTTATTTTGCACACTTTTGGTAACAGTGCGTTAGGAAATCGCTTAAAAACATGGCAGAGAGCACCAATAACAGGCCAGTCCCGCTTAAATTCACTTTCGTTACTTTCAAATAGAACACGAACTGGCACCAAGTATAGATTTCAGCAACGTCTTCGATCAGTTTACTGCGACGAAAGCCAGAAAATCAGCTTTAAACTCTTATGTAAAAATGTAGAAGTATGTTATTCAGTTTGAAAGTATATTTTTATTTTTCTCGTATTAAAATTAACGTGCTCTTTGTCCTTAACCCTTTAAGGACCAGGTTAGTTCGAGAGAACACCACTACTCCGTTTATATAGGGTAGGTAGTTAACTGTTCGTACTCGGTGGAGTTGGAATTGCCTATCCGACTAATTGATGGCGCCCGACGAGATCTTATCTATTGTAATGTTTTCATCTATATTCTATATTTTGCATTTATCCGAAATGAAGACGAAATCAATGTGAAGTAGACTAGAGGAGAAAAACGAGTAAACTCGGGCTTGGTCCATAAGGGGTTAGTAACTTAAAATTTACCCTTGAATCTGTAGCAATAATTTTAATTTAGATTAGTTTTATTTGATAGCGTTCGACTCTAAATGGCTGGAAGTGATAGTTCGGAAGGGAAATGTTGAAAATTTCTCGGAGTTGCGGGGAGAGCCCTCCCCCTTCTTCTCGCGCACCGCTCATTAGAAAGGGGTAAAGCCGTAAAGGGGGCCCGGAAGTCGAATCAGTACCGGGGCCCGGTAGTCAGATGTGACGGGCTTGGTTCTCCGCAGACTATCCGTAAATCATCCGCAAGTTGTGTCTCGACAAATCAGAGGCGAGTACTCTCAATTTGCGGGCAACTTTTGGTAGGTCCGAGGACCAACACTTTTTTGGACCTTGACCTGTAAATCTGGCAATCTAGCGACCACGGCGGCGCGGTCCGGCGCAGGCGCAGTTCATTTAGCATGCCCAATGCCCATTGCGCTGCGTTTTCAGAATGTCCAGATGCACATGGTAGTCGTGCACAGGACCCGCGGTTTTGTGGTGAGATAAAAATGAGTATGATGCATGCAAGATATACGCTTCCGTATCGAGCGCGGAGAGGAAAGGCGCAGAGTCGAAAGCGTCCTGAGGCGGGGGGGGGGGGAGGAGGAGTGGACAGAGAAAGAGGCCGCTACGTTCTGTCGTAATAATAATTACCGGAGCTAACCAGTAACTAGCAATCTGCCTTGAGAGACCGAGTTTCAACGAACTTTGTCAGTGTTCTGTTCTGGAGTGACGTAAAAAAAAAAATCAGCCATTAACTTTGCATTGGTGTGTCCATCTCCGTTCTTCCAACGTCTCATCTTCTCTACAACAGGAGATTGGTGGGGGGGGGGGGGGGTTACCAATGAAAGCCTCGCGCTCCAGTGCCTAATCGTAGATGAGTTTGAGATGATGAAATCGGAAGAGCGTGGTCAGTGGTCAATGAATTGTGAACTGCATTATTCTCTGTCTGGAATATTGTGTCATGAGAAGAACAGGAATGAAGGGAACTGTGCAAAGTAAGTTGGACTTAAAAGGAAACGCCATTCCATGATGAAACCCAAAATACAAGTGACAAGACCGCTGGGCTAAAGAAGAAAAATTTCCAGCCCAAGGAAAAGTCCTTATCAAAGAGTAAACAAGGGTCGCAATTGCATTGAGAGCTAGCGTGGTCAATGCTGATAAGAGTCGGCCTCTGATTGGCTGGAAATGGAGGGAAATCGTGGGTCCAAACTTTTTTTTGGCGTTATGGAAACACGGGGATTTCGTTCCGGGTCATTTATCTCGAAACCTCTGTGCAAAATAGATTGTGGAGATTAATACGAGTCGATTTAGTAGAATTTTCTCAACAAATTGATAGGTCTTATCAGTGCTACTTTATTACAAATTTGAAAAGACTGCCTCAGTTTAAAAATACACGTAATGGTGAGTTACTTATAACACACGCCAAGCACGAAAACACACTATTCTGTGTTTTTTTCAAGTGAGACAGTATTTTCGAATTTTCAATAAACTGGTACTTATGACCTATCAATTTGTTGAGGAAAGTCTGCTAAATCGACTGGTATTAATTTGCACGTAGGTACCAATTTTGAACAGATTTTAAGATAAACGGCCCGGAACGAAAACCGCGTGTTATAATTTCCTTAAGGCCAAAAACAGTCTGGACCCTCGATTACAGCCAATCAGAGGCCGGCCTGCGTTTCCGATCCTTTATCTACGTTGACCACGCAGGCCTTCCATTCAATTGCGACTCTCGTTTACTCTTTGGTCCTTATAATCAGAAAATAGAATTGAAAATGAACCTTATCATAAGACCTTTATTAAAGCAGCAGGCTTGTTAGAACCATAAACATGAAAAACTATGCGAGCTTTGGTAGCGTAGTGAGCACTCCTCAGACCTAGACACACAAGTACATGTGATTCCTCAAAAACCGAATTTCCGTTCATGGATTTTGAAATGTATGAATTGAATTGCAGCATCTGAGATTTCAGCCGTGATTTGCTATGGCATCGATGTTTTTTTTTTTTTTTTTTTTTTTTTTTTTTTTTTTTTTTTTTTTTTTTTTTTGCGATTTCGCTTGAAAACCAAAGTATCGCTTGTACCCTATATTTTCAAACATTTTGGTCACAATAACCTGCGTCAAAAACGAAAATGCACCTCAACGCACATGTGAAACGAGCTGTGAACGGCCAACTCTTCTGAAACGACCTCGACGAGTTTCGTCCGATCACGTTCAGTCTAATTGCCCCACCGTGTTTCTACCTCTATTCAAGCTCTTGTTTCCGATATTTGCACGATAGTTTTCCCATTAATAACAATCACTCCTTGGCGCTCGGTTTACAGTAAAACCTTATAACAATACCTTAAAATAACCAACTTTCAAGCCTGTGAGAAAGGACAGCCCTCGCTCTAAATCACAAGCCGCCCTTTTTTTTTCTCTCTCTCTCTCTCTCTCTCTCTCTCTCTCTCTCTCTCTCTCTCTCTCTCTCTTTCTATTTCTCTCTCGTCTCTCTGTCTCCCTCTTTCTCTCGCTCCCCCTCTCCTTCTCACCCCTCTCTCACCCCCCAAAGTTGAAGATCTCTCACTCTCTCTCTCTCTCTCTCTCTCTCTCTCTCTCTCTCTCTCTCTCTCTCTCTCTCTCTCTCTCTCTCTCTCTCTCTTTCTATTTCTCTCTCGTCTCTCTGTCTCTCTGTCTCCCTCTTTCTCTCGCTCCCCCTCTCCTTCTCACCCCTCTCTCACCCCCCAAAGTTGAAGATCTCTCTCTCTCTCTCTCTCTCTCTCTCTTTCTCTTTCCATCTCTTCTCTCTTTCTCTCTGTCTCCCTCAAAGTTGAAGATCTCTCTCTCTCTCTCTCTCTCTCTCTCTCTCTCTCTCTCTCTCCCGACCATGAATACACTGTATTAGAGCGTTCTCGACTCGCGCCGCGTGCGACCGGCATGCGGCAGTACTGTCGCACTCGCACTGCGACCAAAGCTGGGAGTATAGTGGTCAAAGTCATAAAGGTATCTAGGTTCGAGTCTCTTCTCGATTCTCGGGAAGTCGGGACGGGATATACTCCGGGACTGGATAGCGCTGAAGCGCGACGCAAGATGCGCCGCACTGGGCCGCGGCCGCTGGGGCCTCGATTCGATAAGAAGCAAGATTTTCCCATGGCATGGCTTGGCGGGGGCGACCGAGCGGCCGGGCCGGGCGTCCAGGGAGCTTGTCGACTTCGACTCACTCCGACACTCCAGAAAGTGGTGACGGTGGTCGGTGGTTCTTCGCTTACTCCCTAGGAGTTGTCGCCCACTCACTGCAGTCCAGTGCAGTGATGCCACTTTGGTTTGTTGTTCGGTTGTTTCGTTAGTTTGATGCCACTTTGGTGTGTTGTTTGTTGTTATGAGCGTTTGTATACACCATCAAACCGATAGCGATGGCAGTGAGCTTTGGTGAGGGATCATCGATGGCGAACTCGCGACCCCCATTCACCGTGAATCCCCCTGCACAAACACTCACGATTGTAAAAGAGTTTTGATGAGTCAATTTACCCCCCTGGACGTCCTAAATGGTTTGAGTTGACTTCAGGTTTAGAAAAAAAATAAAAACGAAATGTGGCTGGCCGATGCCTCAGGAACAAATAGCCTGAACACCCTTTACTACACTTAATAAAAAGATTACCAGAAGCGTAACGATTTGTGAACCGGTGTGAGGAATGATAAAATTACCAGAATTTTAGTGTTTGTGACATAGTTCTTGAAATTATTTGAGGAACTTTTAGTCATATAACCGTATTCTGGTATTAACAGTATTAACACCAGCATTTTCTGGCAAAAGTACTACACTTACTGACTACCTACTGTGGTTAACATTTCGTTGTGCTTCTGATAATATTACTAGAATTTGGAAATCATTTTTTTCAGTGTAGTGAGAAGATACTCAATAATGTCTATAATCATACCAGGATGCTTTGTTATGGAGATTTTGAGATTATTTGTTCGCCTTCGTATGAATTTAAAGCACAATTATTAAGGTGATCCTGACAAAACTTTTCCTGATTTCCATCCGATGGATAGCGTCACTAGCGCTGCTCAAAAATTCAACAGTTTTTGGCTCAAATTATAAATGCATTTACACTGAAAGTACAACTTTAAGGAACGTCGTCACCTGTAAACATACCTCAAAAAGATGTCCTGCGAAAGTTTCTGGCTGATGTATACTCAAAATTAGAGCCGGAAATTATGAAATATAAAAATCCCCCACAATCCTCAATGAGTGATAGTGAGGCTGATACATACTTATTGTTAGTATCACACGCTCTTGCTCGCTCTAACTAAGCTTATATATGGCGAAATCTAATGTGCAATATTACGCCTTTAATAAAATTCTCAATCAACGATGCTCATTTTGGACTCAAAAAATTCTTAAAAAAAAATCACGCGTAGGTGCTTACGTTCTCGGGATTTTCATTTTTCATTTGGATTCAGTTTAAGAGGCTGAAAACGCGAAATTCCCAAAAAGCAACTTGTGGCGCTATCTATCGGATTGGAATGTATAAAAGTTTCGCCAGGAATCACCTTAAATGGCGATTATCAGTTATTGGACAAAGTATTTATAGGTTAATGATTTGAATACACAGAAAAAACAGAAGGGGAGGGAAAACTTTGGTAGAGCTGACAAAATCTTCGGTAGAGAAATGGCAAGCCAAAGACTTTAGTTTGGTCAACAAATAATCTTTGGTCGTCCCCTCTCTTTCCCCACCTTCCTCTCGCAATCCCGGTCCATGAGCATGGTCCAATGGCCCTGGTTCTGGTTGCGGGCTTGGCTTGGCAATGCTGTTTATTAGTGTTTATGCCGAGTGCTCTGCTCTGGGACTTGGGTCTTTTACTCTGGCTCTCCCACTGTCGCAGCCGCGCCGCTGAAATGAGCTCTCTTTCTCTCACCAGTCACCGCACGGTGCATGGTGGTGCGTCGTCGTCAACAACTATCATCTCCGCAAATTGTGTTGATACTATTTTTCCACGCTGCGTTCACAAGTACCCTCCTTTTGCTCATCGCCAATCTCCATACCCTGGGCCATAGCCGTAGCCAGGATCTTTTCTTTCTCTCTCTTGGCCCATTTAAACGCATGTGTTAGAAAAGGACAGAAACAGGGGCTGAAGTCACGTGACAGCCCTTATATCCATCCTTTTCTAACAAAATGCGTTCAAATGGGCTTATAGAGAGAAAGAAAAGATCCTGCGGCTACGGCTATGCCATGGGCGGATCCAGGAATTTGTCTGACTCTCTCTCTCTCTCCTCTTATTTGAATAAATGTGTTAGAAAAGGACGAAGATAGGGGTTGAAGGCACGTGTTGCCACACCAGTGGTGTAAACAAGGGGGGGGGGGCGGTCCAGGGGTCTGGACTTCCCCCGTGACACCCAAATTTGTCCTTAAAAAAAGGTAATTTTTTGCGTTTTCAGACAAATTTGACCATATTAGTATCTTTGGAGGACCCCCCCCCCCCTTGACAATTTTCGGACCTCCGACCCCCCCCTCCAGAAAAATTCCTGGCTACGCCACTGTGTCACACCCCCTCCCCCGCTATCCTTTTCTAACACATGTGTTCTAATGACCGGAGAGAGGAACAGATAGAATCTTAATGATCCATACTCTATTGTGCATCCTCAATGGGGGCAATGGGGCTGTGCACAATTTTGTTATAAGCAATTTAATAGCGATCCTGATGTAAAAACCTCGAAAAAAAAAAACAATGATGGCTGCACAAGAAACTTCCGAACTCATCTCCTATACTCTATTTTTTGCGCGAGCGTAATGGTGGCTTATAGGGCAGTAATAATGGGAGATTCCCATCTAACAATACTCTAGCTGTAACTCCATCAAGAAGTGACCAATCAGAGACGACTTTCATGTGACACCGGTTTCACTAGATGTCACAGTACCATTAATCGGATGTGGGGTCACTACTCTGATGACTAATTACTCTGTTAATCATCCTGGTCAGCATAGAGAGAGTGACGAAATTAAGATAGGAATCTCCCATTATTACTGTCTTATGCCACCATTCCGCTCGCACAAATGAAAGCGTTTTTTTGAGTTTAGGAGTGGTTTTCGGAACTTTTTAGTGCTGCCATTGTTATTTTTGGAGGTTTTTACACCGGAATCAACTATTAAAGTGCGTTTACCGAAAATGTGAAACAGCTCCATTCCTCACCTGCCTCCTTCCAGTCCCTCCGTCAACCTTGTGCGATTTTCGGTCTTGGGCCCCAGACCGCCATCGTTCGGTGAAGTGGAATTCCAGGATTTTCGGAAATGGAACACAACGGAAACGGAAACGGAAACCAACGCTTAATTTTATCTCCAAGTATTTTATGTTCACTGGTTAGCTATAGGGAAACACGGGAACGTGACTTTTAGTTGCAAATGTACGAAACAAGTCTTTGGATAGTAATTGTTGTCAGTGTGCGATTATCAGCAGTGATTGTATATGTACGTAAGTGTAAGTACTATCCGTGCGAATTGAGCTCGACTCAAGAGTTGGAGATGCAACAACCCAATCCAGAGCTGCCGTTATGTGTATATTTTATGTTATTCTTCTAATTCGCCAACAATTCCACCGGTTAAGTTGACCAACAGATTACACAGTAACACAGTTCAGTTTAGTTCAGTGTATGACTGCAATACACGAAAATAATAGCATTTGTTTTTATTTTATTTTATAACTCACCGACGATTCCACCGGTTGACCAAAAGATTACACAGTAACACACTTCAGTTTAGTTCAGTGTATGACTGCAATGCACGAAAATAATATAGTATTTGTTTTTATGTTAATTTTTAATTGGCCGACGATTCCACTGGTTGACCAAAAGGTTACCACAGTTCAGTTTAGTTCAGTGTATGACTGCAAGGCGCGAAAATAATAGCATTTGTTTTTATGTTATTTTATAATTCGCCGACGATTCCACCGGTTAAGTTGACCAAAAGATTACACAGTAACACAGTTTAGTTTAGTTTAGTGTATATATGACTGCAATGAACGAAAAGAATCGCATTTGGAGTTTTCCACCTTCTTTTCTTCATCATTTTTCTCTCTCTTTTTATTCTCCATTTGTTCTCCCCCTTTTTTGACTTTTCGGGTGGGGGGGGGGGGCCAAGATCATGTTTCGATCTCGATCCACCTCATTCCGGCGTGACGCATGACATTAGCAATTATTTATGTTGCGATTTTTCGTCGCTGTGCATATTGCGCATGTAGGCACACGCACGCAGTCGACGATTTAAAGCATGCCAGTTGACTCCTTACATTTTAGTCTGGGTATATAGGCAATCCGCAATACTTATGTCAATGAATTTAAGCATTGCTGGTGGCCTACCTGAGCTGAAATCTGAGGAGTAAACTGACAATAGTTAGTACTAACATGATCTAATGCGCCGACTCACGACTGTCCTGAAATCACGATTTATGATTTTTATTCTCTCATTTTGATACGTTGTGATCTATCTCAATTATGCAATCCTGCGATGCGTGTGATCGATATCAAATATTCATCTGATCGATTGCGAATAAATTGAAGATTTATCTTGGCAGAGATTATGTTGACGTTATTTTAAAGAGGAGTTTGCACGTGCACTAATTCAGAGTGTCAACGTTGAGCGCGCGAAACATCATGCACAAAGCAATCTCGAAACGTAGAAAACCGTCTATCGTGCGAAGGAAAATTTTGCTTAACGCCGCAGAAATATTCTTCGGATTTATTTGAAAAAAATATCGGTTTTATTGAAATGGAAACCATCAGATTGTCTTGTATCCCGTACCAGAAATATAGAGTAGTGCCCCTTGATGGAAACTCTTTTTAGGGAGTACTAGTGTCAGCGAGCTATAGTGATAGGGAGGATTTGTGCCCGGCGCAATATGGAAACTTCTTGCCGGCAGCCGTGATCGAAATCTCTTATGATTGTTTTTCACACAGGGTCGGTTTGTTCGCCTCACTTTTTTTAACCCTTAACTTTAAAAAAAAAAAAAAAAAAACGTGACAAATACCATAGAAATTGGTTATAAACGAAAGTGCGAGTGTTTGAGAGTGCTATCTAGACACAAAAATCGATATAGCTGTTTCCTCTGGAAGGATTTGCACGATAAAGAAACTGACACATAACAAAAACACCTGGATAGTTGCATTGGAATGGGTCTGTTGCAAACTTTTGCTTCAAATAATTTAGAGTGTATTATCTAATGTAAAATCGCCTGAAAAGTCCATCGGTGGCATCAGAAAGTCATAAAATGCAATGATAAACTCACAAGAGGTATTTAATGAAATCCAAGATGGCGGAGAAATATCGAGCAATTTGTATGCTTGCACCACGAACATCCAAGGATAGCCATGCAGTGAGGTTGTCAAAGTTGGCCATCCAAGTTGGATGTTCACGGTGCATGCATACAGATTGCTCGATATATTTATCCGCCATCTTGGATTTCATTTAACACCTCTTGTGAGTTTATTATTGC
Source organism: Trialeurodes vaporariorum (assembly GCA_011764245.1). Lineage (NCBI taxonomy): Eukaryota > Metazoa > Arthropoda > Insecta > Hemiptera > Aleyrodidae > Trialeurodes > Trialeurodes vaporariorum. The sequence continues at coordinate 14,562,648 of VMOF01000388.1, forward strand.
ATTTTATGACTTTCTAATGACACCAATAGACTTTTAGGCGATTTTACATCAGACTAATCACTCTTAATTGTTGTAGCAGACCCATTCTGTGTCCAGATAGCCACTCTAAGTCACTTGCATTTTCGTTAAAAAACCGATTTCCACTGGATTAATTACAATTTTTGATTTAAGGTTAACAAAAAGTGAGGCAAACAAATCAGATTCTGATCGCTCATGTTGTCTCACTTTGAGATATAGGACTTATAACATGTATGGCCAGTGTTGCCAGATCGAGGGTAAAAAGCCGCATCGTCCCCATTTAAATCAATGCAAAGCATACGGCTTTTTCACCCCAATCTGACAACACCGTATATGGCCCCTTCTATCCCTATAGCTCGTTGACTCAAAAGTAGAGTAGAGTTGCAATTCTTCCGTTCCCTGTTTAAACGCAGAATCGCCTTCATTCTGATCAAAACGCAACCCGCTAATCATGTCATGTAGGAACAGTTCCATTGTCACTATATAGTCCAGGACATTTAGATCAATATTCACCGAATAGCGGAAAAAATTTGCAAAAAGCTGAATTTTCGCAGAGGTGTTCCTTTCGGTGTGTAGAACCACTAGAAAAAAGTCCTGACCGATATCGTGTACGCTCGACTTTTTATGACCTCAAAAAGGGCGTATAAATCAGTTTTTTCAAAATAACGCGACAACTATCCATTTTAGCTCTAAAACACTTCAGTATCAAATAAAAGCTGACGTAATTTGCCACTGAAAAGGTTCTTACACGTTTTCACGTCAGACCCTTCCTTACCCCTCAAAACTTTGATTTTAAAATTCCAAATTTTCGAGATTCAGCATTTCCCCGCAATTTTTTGCATTTTGCGGAAAAATGACTCATCCTACGGCAAAATTCTACTAAGGTAATTTTAAAGAACGTCAAATTTTCTATAGGGTGCAAGTAGCGTATTTACCCTTTGGGCATTTTTCGTCCCACGAAAAATGGTTTTCACGGATTTTAGTGAAGAGGACCCATAAAATGAGTAAATGCCCAATAATGAATTAGCGACGACGGTCACTTCGTGGCAAGTTAAAATCGAAAGTACCCTTTTTCACTTTATTTTAAACATATTTGACACCCTCCGCATCTAATCTGCCCCCCCCACCCCGACATCCCCCCTCCACCTACCCTCAACCACCAACATCCCCAAACCCTTTATTTCCCACCATTGCAGCCGAGTGATTTCGTCCTCATTTACGAATTAGTGATTGATATTCAGAGTTCCTTTTGGGGGAAAAGTTTTCGGCCAGAGACGCCCCCCCCCCCCAAGTCTCCAATTTTCTCATATTTAACTGAAAGTTGGCGGTAAAATGGCCATTATATTTCTGGAATATTTGGCTGGAAATTAGTCAGATCTGTTAGTTTATGTCAGATCTTGTTGTCTATGTCAGATCTTTAAGTTTCAGATTCAGTTAATCAGATCTCTGATGCATTGTGAGTCCCAATTTTTATCTTAAACAGAAAATATTTTAGACAGGATATTCAGAGTTCCTTTTGGGGGAAAAGTTTTCGGCCAGAGACGCCCCCCCCCAAAGTCTCCAATTTTCTCATATTTAACTGAAAGTTGGCGGTAAAATGGCCATTATATTTCTGGACTATTTGGCTGGAAATTAGTCAGATCTGTTAGTTTATGTCAGATCTTGTTGTCTATGTCAGATCTTTAAGTTTCAGATTCAGTTAATCAGATCTCTGATGCATTGTGAGTCCCAATTTTTATCTTAAACAGAAAATATTTTAGACAGGATATTCAGAGTTCCTTTTGGGGGAAAAGTTTTCGGCCAGAGACGCCCCCCCCCCCCCCCCAAGTCTCCAATTTTCTCTTATTTAATTGAAAGTTGCTGGTAAAAAGCCAGACAAACTCGCGGTATGAATCATACCGCGAGTCATACCGCGAGTTTGTAAGCAGAAAATCCTCGCTTAAGCATACATTTTTTTAGGATTTTCTATCAGCTAAGTTCCTAAAACGATATTAATGGTCGAAATGAAACGATGGAGGACTCGTGGTGGCCATGATTGCGTATAAAATTAATGTGCATTTGACCCGATAAGAACTCTTGTCACAATGTCACCTTTTCAAATTATAAAACAAACAACCAAAAAAACACACACAAAAACCGTGAAAATAACAAAGGAACTTATTTGTTTAGTTTTTGGACATCGTTTTCTTCTATGTTATATAGCGATATGTCACGTGTCAAATGCTGGACTAAAATTATTTTACTTTCTAATTACTTCGGCAGCTTTTTTTGAGGAGGCTTGAACGCTCTTCAACTTCATTTGATGTGCACTCAACGTATCAAGCCGCACTCATAATTTTATTCCCAGCGCTCTTTTAGTATAATATTGCCTCCTTTTTTTTGAGATTGGAACGATAATATCATTCTCGTATTTTTCGTCTGGCTTCTGAACAGTAGTTTTTTCAGCAATTACAAAACTCATGGCTTATACAATCAGTTTCGCGACGGGAAACTGACATTCGACATAATTTACCAGAAAATATAGCAAATCTTGTTTTCGTGGTCTTGGCTATTGGAGCACCGTCTGCAGTCTCCACATTATTCTCTTTTTTAATCCGCCAAAAATAGAAAAACAAAATTGTTGAAACCTGGTCTCTGAAGCCACAAGATTGATTCCATTACTCACAATCAGACGAGTTGAAATTATCTTTCCCAAGTCATCATTTCGAGATTGAGATGTTTTCAGAATTTGTTTCTTAGTTGGCAAACTTTCTACCTGATCAACTTCTATTCAAAGATCCTTCCGTTTTCTTCCGTTCAGTCTTTAAAAAAGCAGCTCCCTGCATTTTTACCGCAAACCATACGTTTCTCCTATAGGTTTGAAAGTTGCCTCTTTTTCTCTTAGTTTCGTTTTTGCTGGTTGACGGCTCACTAAGTTTGCGCTTTCAATTTTTTTTATAGTACTTTCTGGGGTTTTGTCTGCAAAATGTGAAACCACACCCCCATTTGATTTTAATTGTTCTTCTAACACATTTAGTGTGTCATCATTTCTAACCAGCCCCAACCAGCCTGTTTCAATTCAATGTTGTATTTTCCTTTTACCCTCACAAAGACGCGCGTTTCTTATGAGCAATAGTCTCCGCACGAAACACACCTTTCTTCTGTTCAGTAACATTAACTAATATATACTCGCAAAAAAAGAACAATATCGATGCACTATCGGACAATCATTTATACAGTATATTTACGCATCACGCTGTAAAAGAGACCTCATCTCTGAAGTAGGTGTTGAGTATATTTAAATGTCGAGAACAAAGTCATCACAATAAATTTTGTAAAAAATTAATCCTGTCTAAAATATTTTCTGTTTAAGATAAAAATTGGGACTCACAATGCATCAGAGATCTGATTAACTGAATCTGAAACTTAAAGATCTGACATAGACAACAAGATCTGACATAAACTAACAGATCTGACTAATTTCCAGCCAAATAGTCCAGAAATATAATGGCCATTTTACCGCCAACTTTCAGTTAAATATGAGAAAATTGGAGACTTTGGGGGGGGGGGGCGTCTCTGGCCGAAAACTTTTCCCCCAAAAGGAACTCTGAATATCAATCACTAATGCGTAAATGAGGAAGAAATCACTCGGCTGCAATGGTGGGAAATAAAGGGTTTGGGGATGTTGGTGGTTGAGGGTAGGTGGAGGGGGGATGTCGGGGTGGGGGAGGGGGGGGGTCAGATTAGATGCGGAGGGTGTCAAATATGTTTAAAATAAAGTGAAAAAGGGTACTTTCGATTTTAACTTGCCACGAAGTGACGTCGTCGCTAATTCATTATTGGGCATTTACTCATTTTATGGGTCCTCTTCACAAAAATCCGTGAAAACCATTTTTCGTGGGAGGAAAAATGCCCAAAGGGTAAATACGCTACTTGCACCCTATAGAAAATTTGACGTTCTTTAAAATTACCTTAGTAGAATTTTGCCGTAGGATGAGTCATTTTTCCGCAAAATGCAAAAAATTGCGGGGAAATGCTGAATCTCGAAAATTTGGAATTTTAAAATCAAAGTTTTGAGGGGTAAGGAAGGGTCTGACGTGAAAATGTGTAAGAACTTTTTCAGTGGCAAATTACGCCAGCTTTTATTTGATACTGAGGTGTTTTAGAGCTAAAATGGATAGTTGTCGCGTTATTTTGAAAAAACTGATTTATACGCCCTTTTTGAGGTCATAAAAAGTCGAGCGTACACGATATCGGTCAGGACTTTTTTCTAGTGGTTCTACACACCGAAAGGAACACCTCTGCAAAAATCCAGCTTTTTGCAAATTTTTTCCGCTATTTTTCCTAAATGTCCTGGACTAATACAAACGCCTCGCCGTTGCACCGTATCGTTCGAGTTCGTAAAATTCAGTCAAGGTCGCCTTTAATCTCAACTAAACGCAAATTGCACATAATTTTGTTAAGGTAACTTCAGTGACATTGCCTCATCCCTCTCATGTTTTGTCTCTCGTCCACCATTCACCCAACAATAAGCTAAATTTTTCTTAGATTTTAACTGGGCGCAAATCGCACATCGTATCGTGTTCAGTGGCGTCGCGTGCAATTTGGCAACAATGTGTTCTATCCATTTAAACTCATGTAAAAGATCGAATGCAGGGGGTGCACAGTGCACAATGAAAATTCGATGTATTTAATGAGTTTCAATGGAGCAGTTGCATTGTTGTCAGATGGCACGCGACGCCACTGATCGTGTTACTAATTAGAATAATTACTTGCGTCACCAAACGCTTTTCGATTCGTCCGGTTCAGTTTAGGTCGCCGTCAATTTTAACGAAGCGTAAGTCGTATGTCCTATTTATTTTGCATCGCTTTCCTTTCGCATTAGCAACAGTGGGCCCAGTGGCGATGCGATGGCATGGCGCGGCAGCTCGTGCTTTGCAACAATACCCCCCACCCCCAATTTAAATACAAGTAAAACAATCGATTATCCGGGAAACATTCAGCCTCCTCAAGAATCGATTATTTTACCTAAGTTTAAATAGAAAAAATGCTATGTTGCCACTTCGCTCGAGTCACCACTGAGTTGTCCTTAAGAGACACAAATTACTCTCCATCCGTAGTCATTTTTTCCGTTGAATAGCGTCTATATACCTTCTTTAATTGCTCATGACTTATAGTCATGGCAAGTTTAAGAGCAGAGGGGACGTTTTGAGAGCTCTGCGCCTTGTCAGCGGTTAAAAGCCCACTAGAATGACAGGTTTGCTCGTAAGTTTGTTTTCCCCTTTGAAGTAACATTGGCGGTGCCCCGGAAGAGCAGACGGGACGTTTTGAGAGCCCTGCGCCTTGTCAGCAATCAAAAGCTCATAAAAAAGACATGTCTGCTCGTAAGTCTGTTTTCCCCATTTAAAGTTACATTGGCGGTGCCCCGGAAGAGCAGACGGGACGTTTTGAGAGCCCTGCGCCTTTTCAGCAATTAAAAGCTCACTATAGAATGACAGGTTTGCTCGTAAGTCTGTTTTCCCATTTGAAGTAACACTGGCGGTGCCCTGGAAGAGCAGAGGGGACGTTTTGAGAGCCCTGCGTCTTGTCAGCAATTAAAAGCCCACCAGAATCACAGGTTTGCTCGTAAGTCTGCTTTCCCATTAAAATAACATTGGCGATGCCCCGGAAGAACAGAGGGGACGTTTTGAGAGCTGTTGTTGCAGTGGCGGATCTAGAAGTAGCCAGGATATTGTCTTTCTCTCCTCTAGCCCATTTGAACGCATCTGATAGAAAAGGATGAGTATAGGGGCTGTCTTCGTGACTTTAGCCCCTATTTCTGTCATTTTCTATCACATTCAGTCAAATGGGTTTAGAGAGAGAAAGACAATTTTCTGGAAACGGCTATGCTCGAACCAATAAGGTAGTTACGGTCATGGTACTGGCCACCAACTCAAATTGGTGCTGAAAAATCACTTTTACTGGTTGAACACTTAGCCAGTATGATTGGTACCGCAGTTACCCGTTACCAATTATTGGTTGGATTACCTATAAAAAACCCCTTGTAAGTGAGTCTATAGAATGTCAACTTCAAAACCTAACTTATAATGTACTTCTAATATTATTTATTTATTCATGTTTTAATTTTTTATTTATTCATTTATTGATTATTATTATTATTATTATTATTATTATTTTTTTATTTTATTTATTTATTTTTTTTTTTTTTTTTTGCGCTGCTTTTAAACTTATCGTAGGTTTGAATCAAAGACGGATCCAGCAATCTGGCAACTGCTCGTTATTTCCATTTGAATGCTTGAGAAACAATCGATTAGTAAGATGGCGATGGCCCCCTCAAGAATCGATTGTATCTCATACGTTCAATTGGGATGAATTCGTGGTTGCTAAATTGCTGGATCCGCCCATGGTTTAATATGGACACCGAATAACACAATCAGAACGGAAACTTCCATAAGAGCCAATGGAAGCAAGTTTAGAATTTAACGGCACCAATAGGCAACGCTGTGGTCCTATATCCCAACATGGCGGACGAGTGTGATTTGTGTTGAAACTCATTTATTTCTGTAAAGTCTGGAAGGAAATCTTAAGTTTCTGGCCTCACTTTTATTCTATTGGCATTTCAGAATGAAAATCTCGCGGATCATGTCCTATATTTTTTTTTTCGCGCGCGAATCCAGATGTAAATATCCTATATCCCAACATGGCGGACGCGAAATGAATTTGCTTCAAAATCCGACAGAGTTTCCGTTCTGGTTGTATTATTCTGTGATATGGATATGGAATATGGATAGACTAGTCAATTCTAGGTTTGACCGGTCAAGTGGTCATCTTGGTTTGGTGGTAACTGTAAAGTCTGTTTGTAAAGCTTAAATGGACGCAGCTATTCTGATGAAAATATAAAAGAAATTGTTCTCGTTTGTTTAAGCGATTATGTGAGCTCGCGTAACCGGTACAACAGCTCTTATATTCTCAGCTAATTTTTTAATGTGACCAAATTGTTTCAAGTCAGCCAAAATTACGGTGGACTTGACTCCCTCTATCTTGATCTTCAGGTGATTCAGCTTTCGTGTCATTCAGTATCGCGTGACCACCGCGAAGCCGTCCGAGCAAGCTGTACTTGCCATACTGGTTAGTCAAAATTCATGGATTCTGCAATACTCCTCGTCGGGAAATACAGGGTGTTTCAGAAGTCCTCTGTATACGATATACTCATCAGTATCATTTATATGTGTTAAAACGAAATAACGTTTTTTTTAGCGAAATTCATGGGAATTTACCAAGGTTATAAAAGGGGCTCTTGCAAACTTCTACCATAGGGGACTGAAGAGTTTATTCTTGCATTAAAAAATGTCCAAAAGACGATGAGTACACTAAAAAATTACGAAATTTCTCAGAATCGGGCTTAATGGTGGAGAGACGCAGGTATCGTTGGAGATTCCTATCTAATTTCCCTAATATGAGACATATCTCTGTGTTTCCGTAGAGAAAGTGGCAGAATAGACAGGAATCTCCCATGATACCTGTGTTGAACCGCCGTTATAAACTTACCGTTATAGCAGTTATGTGAGTTTATGAAGTGATTATTGAATTTTAGACTTTTTTTTGTGTGGTTTTCGTGATTTTTGCTGGTCTCTACATCAGATTGGACTATTTATTTGCTTACAGCAAAAGTTTGCAAGAGCCCCATTCACAAGGTATGCTCATTTAACTTCGTGCCATAAATTCAGTGGCGGCGCGCGTTTCAAAATCACTGCAGCCAAGGTGGCCGACAAAAGCAGAAAACACGCCGACTCACTCGGGCGACTCCGAGTATCACCCAATGTTTTCTATTTTGTCGGCCATCTTGGCTGCAGTAATTTTGAATGAGCATATCTTGTGAATTTATAACCTATGGAAATTTACGTGAGAACCGAAAGGTGAATTTTAAAGATTTTTTTTTTTTTTTTTTTTTTTTTTACATTAATATTTTTGGACGTATAATTTTACGAATGAATTCTAGATTTTGAACAATGAATACGCCAAAATAACTCAGAAATGTTCGAAATCATTCATTTGAGAGTTTAAAATGAGCCAAAGAATTTTCGAAGAAAGAAAAAAAAAACTGTTTATGCCCAAAAAAATGTATATTTCAATACCCAGTGTGCGTCACGTGTTAGCCTTAGCTGACGCCAATATTTGAACCAAGAAGACTTCTAGAACATACTGTATATGTACAAATACATACATATTATAATGCATCAGACATATTTTTTTCAGTGCAGTTTTTTGCCGTCACTGCGGAACCCGTATTTGGTAATTGGATCTAAATACTGCGACACTTTTTCTTTTTTTTAGCTAATGTTTATTTTATAATCTTTGTTTTTCCAATAACTGATTGTTGTTTTGTTGTTTGTTCGCAGGTATGATTCCGCCTCTAAAACCGATTCCTTCAGGTGAGTCTAAAACGTGATGTTTTTATACTTTAATTTGATTAATATAATATTGATTTTATCAGTGGCGTAGCGTGCATTTTGGCAACGTTGTTATTTGTCCATTTAAACACATGAAAAAGATCGAAGTATTGGGTGTTTGGTGAGCACCTTCACGTTCGACCTTTTTCATGGGTTTAAACGTACAGCTTACAACGTTGCCAAAGTGCTCGCTACGCCATTGGATTTGAACTCTTTGAAATGAAGTCTGAGCTCTCCTGACGTAATTTTCAAACAATGGTATGCCTGATCTTGCAATTAGAAAGTTAAGAGTTTTCCTTCTTTCCTTTTAATATCTCTTTTTTCCTTTTGCCCTTCCTCCTCCCCCCCCCCCCCCCCCACTTCACTCTCCCTCACTTGCACTTGCATTCATGCTTAATTTATTTCTGAGTGGCTCTTTATTCTCGGCGTAAATTCCGAATGCAAATCTGACGCAGAAGGAATAAAAATTTATTTAAATACCTTAGGAGCTTTTTCCTCTACCTCCTCGAATCTCCGGAATCAAAGTTGCAGCAGTTTATCTACAGAAAGTTTTTATTTTATCATTTTACTCCACTAAAAGTTCAAGCATAACGAAGTTATGTCTGCAGTCGAAGAATCATATCAGATTAAATATTATCATCAAACGCAACAGAAAATCGGTGTTTTTGACTTTTCGTTATTAGAATACGAAGTTATTAAGTTTTGTTGTTTATTCGTTTCACTATCTAAATTCACAGTCTGTTCCTTTTTGTCAATTTTATCTGTATTTTTTGACAGCTAATGGGGCTCTTGCAAACGTTTGCTATAGGGGATTGAAGAGTTGATTCTTGCATAAAAACCTGTAAAAATGACGATGAGTACACTAACAAATCACGAAATTCACTCTCAGAATCGGGCTTAATGGCGGAGAGACGCAGGTGTCCTGGGAGATTCCTATCTAAATTGAGACATATCTCTATGTTTCCGAAGAGAAAGTGACAAATAGACAGGAATCTCCCATGATACCTGCGTTGAAACGCCATTAAGATCTTGGCTTTAGAGCAGTTTTGTGAATTTATTACTGAAGTTTAGACTTTCTTAGTGTGATTTTCGTGATTTCCGCTGGACTTTTCATCAGATAGGACTATTTATTTGCTTATAGCAAAAGTTTGCAAGAGCCCCATTCTTTGACGAGTCTTACCCCAGAGCATCATAATCTATCAATACTCGACATATAAGTTGCAAGTTCCTTATTTATAAACCCCAAAGAGTATACATCAAAATCGATCTTCAAAAGCCTCCATAACTTTGAGTTTGAGAACTTTTTATTTTTAAATTATAGTCTTTGTAAAGCATTTCAAATGCTGCAGCAATTCGAACAAATACCCAATTGCTTGTCCTGCTTGCGTTCGCGCGAGTTTCCCAATGAAATTGCACTTATCAAGACATTACTTCAACTTTGCCGTGAAAAACTGAAATTTCAACGATATCAAAATAATGCAAGAGTTTTAGGAGAAAATTTAAAGCAATATTTGAAAACTGACCAATTTCAGATAACGCTTTGGCAAAACTTCATAATCATCCAGCCCTCTTCAGAGTGTATTCATTCTTTGCTTTCTCGTTGTCAGCCGCAAAAAAAGGATTATTTCTGCAAAATCTATATGAACACCATTTTGATGACAAATAAATGAGGTGTGTGTGTGTGTGTGTGTGTGTGGAGGGGGGGGGGGGTCGTTGGAGCTTCCACAAATGAAAACGAACAATAATAGAGACATTGCCGGAAGAAGGGCCCTTAAAACAATAGATGTGCTCTTCCTGAGAATTGTGCTTTAAGAGCAAATGGGCTTTTTTAGCTGTCGAGCACACCTTTTATTTTATGCTGGACCCTCTTCTGGCAATGTCCTCAATTATTAATCGCACCGCGGTCGCAGCCCGCAAAGTCCCAACTTTCCTCCGAGCTATGCGTTGTGTTACAGTCCATCTGTATGTATGTTTACTCTGTACTCTGTACACTATACTGGGTGGTACATAAGGTAAAATCTTCTCATTTACTCCGGGGGAAAAAAGTATGGCCATAATACCAGAAGCACAACAATGTGTCATAAACAGGGAATTTCCAGTACCGTTACCATAATTCTGGTATTCTTACCGCATAGCTTTTGAAGTTCACATAGTTCGTAGACCTCTTGACTGCGCGTGTAATCTGTTTTACTCATATAGGGTTTATTTTGGATTTGAAAGTTGTATTTGGGTTTATGGGCACTAGGCAGTTCCAATAATGATTAGACTTGACAACAGCAAGTAAGTACAACTTAAATAAGAACATTGGTCTCTTACTTTAATTAATCGTTTTGGACAACCAATTATTGGAATTTTTGTAGACTGTTTTGCCAGTTTTAATTGTTTTTTTCTCTTGCTTTTCCATCCATTCGAATTTTGAAAAAAAAAATAGGACAGATGTTAATAATGCTATGAATAAAATTCTGGAGTATTCTGCCAAGAATAAAAATATGAAAGATTCTCCTCTAAATTCAATGTTAAATCCTGAAATTAATTCTGATTGGTCTCTTGACTGCTCCTGACCAGTAACGCACTGAGAGTTTCTTCAACTCTCTCTTTTCTCCATTAAAAAACGTATGTTAGACAAGGATGGACAAGGAGGGGCCGGGATAAAACCCGGCCCCTCTTTCTGTCCTTTTCCTACTTATACATTCAAGTGGGAAATGAGAGAGATGGAAGAGATCCTGGTTGCGCCAATGCTCCTGACCAATCAAGTTGTGCTATTGGCAATGGGTCTGTTGCACACTTCGGCCAGAGCGTTCCAAAGTATGACTTCCTTTGTAAAATTCCGTAAAAATGACAATGGCAGCATCAGAAAAAACCGAAATTTATTAATAGACTCACAAATAGCGAAAAACACTAGACACTATTCACCCCTGTATTTTTCCTTCAAGTGCACGATATTTCGCGGGGTTGGCCCGGCACATTCAAATAATCATGGCCGACTCTTATCGAGTCTCATCACAGCTAACTTCATAAACAAACAAACAGTAACCACTGACAGCGTTTGTTCGAATCCTTACTTCTCGGTATCCTCAATTCCTCACAATAGGCTGTGAAAGGTGCGGAAACCGACATTTATGTCAAAAACTTACTTATCAAAATGAAACAATACCTAACACTCCAGAATTCCAAGTATTTGAGATTGGACTTAAATAATGCATCAGCCTCTCTATATCGCTATAGCTCGTTGGTTACATCCAGTGGCGTCGCGTGCCATCCGGCAACGCAGCATATCGTCCATTTGATCCTACGTAAAATATCAATTCGAGGGAGTGCACTGTGCACCCCCAATGTTTCGACTCTTTTCACGAGGTTTAATGAACTAAATATAACGTTGCCAGATTGCACGCGACACCACTGGTTATATCTAGAGTCCCTATATACTATGAGAGTTGCGCCATTGTTGAATCCATTTCTGATTGGCTCACAGATTTAGGCTGTCAAGAAAGCTCCAAGAGGCAAAATGCAAATTGCGGAGGGTTTGTTTACTTTTCGCGAACTGGCTTTCATTACACATTTGAAGTAACAGTGACCGCGGTAATTTTTGTGAATTTTTCCTCTGCTTGAATGTTATCACGGAGAACATAATCTCTTTCAATAACGACCGTCATTGTCGAGAATCTAACCTATAAAGAGAGATAGCGAAATAGTGGCAACAGCGCAGAGGCAAATGGCCATCCGTCATTTGCAATTTGCCTCTTGGGGGCTCCAGTGATCCGCTTCTTCTTCTTCTTCATTTTGAGAGTCTTGTCGCAACTCTCATAGTATATAGGGACTCTAGTTATATCTACTAAAATCTTTTGCCGGGTCATTTTTCTATAAATGGTTTTGTCAGTACTAATAAAACGTTTAGTCTGTTTTTTCTGTGATACCGTCTTGGCTTAGCTCAGACTAATAATCATGGCTGTGTTATAGGGACTTTACCACAGAGATCCAGTGTGAAGGATGTGCTCATAACTTTTGCCCCCAGCCTGTACTTACGTCTAGCCGTGCAGGATATGATATACATAGTACATATTATATTTGCCGGGTCATTTTTCTATAAATGGTTTTGTCAGTACTAATAAAACGTTTAGTCTGTTTTTTCTGTGCACAGAAAAAAATTCACGGGTACGGTTACTATGAAAAGCGGGCGCGGGAACCGTGAATCACGGGTAATAGTTGGGCGCCGTCCAGACACGGTTACGACACCCGTGAATGTACGGTTCAGAGCGAAACCGTACATTCACGGGCGCCTGAACCGTACATTCACGGGCGCCGCCGCGCCGTGGCTGAAAAAGGTAAGATGGTCCAACCGGGATTCGATCCCGCAACCTTCCGTTTCGCAGTCCGGTGTCTTAACCACTACACCGCGCCGACCGCGTGGCGAGTGGCGACGAAACTCCAGTACATAAAGTAGCAGATGTTGCGAGGTGGTGATCGCGCCGAAGCACTCGAGTAACCGTGATTCACGGGTTGTGCCACCGTGAAGTTACGGGTGTCACGACCATAATTATCACGGGCACTCCGACCGTGATTTTCTGGCTATGGCACCTGTGAACCACGGCTACCCTAGCTGTCTTTTCACGGTTAGTACATGAACCGGCGTGGATGGTTGTCACACCCATACAGTTTTTTTTTTCCGTGTGATACCGTCTTGGCTTAGCTCAGACTAATAATCATGGCTGTGTTATAGGGACTTTACCACAGAGATCCAGTGTGAAGGATGTGCTCATAACTTTTGCCCCCAGCCTGTACTTACGTCTAGCCGTGCAGGATATGATATACATAGTACATATTATATTTGCCGGGTCATTTTTCTATAAATGGTTTTGTCAGTACTAATAAAACGTTTAGTCTATTTTTTCTGTGATACCGTCTTGGCTTAGCTCAGACTAATAATCATGGCTGTGTTATAGGGACTTTACCACAGAGATCCAGTGTGAAGGATGTGCTCATAACTTTTGCCCCCAGCCTGTACTTACGTCTAGCCGTGCAGGATATGATATACATAGTACATATTATATAGCGCGGGAGTTCGCGGGAGTCTCGACCCTTGTCCCCTATTTCCCGATGCGGGGCGACGACGGACGCAATGCAATGGTCGAATGTCCTCTGGTGTATCGAGATGTGAGAGAAACGGGGAGGGAAAGGGAGTGAAGGGGGTGAAGGGGGGTGTGGGACGTGAAGAGATGAGTTTATTAAACAATAATAAATCAATTAATAACGCAAAACGAATCGAATGGTCTAATGTTGGTGTTGGAGTTGAGCTCTGCTGTAGTTAATTGACATCAAGAATGCGAGTTTGCCACCGATGAAGTCGATGTGCTGATGGGTCCGTGGACGCTTTTGCAACTTGATACCCCCTTTCCCTCCCCCCACATCCCTCCATCCCCCACCCACATCCCTCCATCCCCCACCCACGCCTCCCAATCCCGCTCGAACGCGTGCAGCACAGAGGAACTAAATATAGGTTTATTCGATCAAAATATTGAGCTTGGGGTTAGAGACAGAGCTGCCATTTTGCGTATAATTAATGGCATTTTTCAATCCACCGATGTTTTCACCGGTTGAGAAAAGATTGTACACAGTTAAGTTCAGTGCATGACTGTATTGTACAAAAATACTCGCATCTGTAATCTTTTCTCAACCGATGGATTCGTTGATGACTTTAAAAAAACTTGCGGATATTTTAATTAATTAACGGCGTTTCCACCGATTGAGAAAAGGTTACAGATCACAGTAATTTCGTGCTTTCCAGTCATACACTGAACTGAACTGTGCAATCTTTTCTCAACCGGTGAAATCATTGGTTGATTGAAAAATGCCATTAATTATAAACAAAATGGCAGCTCTGGTTCAGGAGGCCAAGAACTTATACCCCGGCCTGATTCCCTTCAGGGAGATGTCCAAGCTGTTTTTTCGATCTTTAATCTATATACACTATACAGAGCCCCTAATTTGACGGTGCGTAAATGTCTGTTAACTGTCATCTCTTTCGAAAGCGGCCCGAAACTCATGCGCCCGCGCCATGCGGGCTGTCTTACCGCACAGTGGGAAAGTCTAAAAAACAACTCGAGCTCCAAACACACTAAAAAAAAAAACAGAAACAGAAAATAACGCTATGATAGCGCTAACAGAACCTGTGGTGGGTAAATGACCCAGCAAAAGACTTTAGTAGAGCTAAACCGAAGGTATTACACGCCTAACTATAGAGATTAATGTTTTGAGAACCAAAGCTTTGGTCGGCTCAACTGCTTAGTTGAAAGGAAAAAGACTTAAAACTTTAAAAGTCTTTTGCTGGGTCATTGTTCTGTCGAAAGTTTTGTTAGCACTACCAAAGTTTTTTTATCTGTTTTTTTCTGTGCATGTACAGGGTGTTGATTAAAATAGTTTCCACTCGACTTTTTTCGGTTACGGCTGCGACTTACGTAAGTAGCTAATAGCTCGTTAAATCATTTCGAGGAGGACGCACGTCGCACCTGCCAAGGGGGGTCCCCGATTTTGGAGATTGAAATAATTCGAACGCGTGTCTCAGTGATTTTCGAAATTCGAAGCCATTGACCGAAAAAGTCGAGTGGTAACTATTTTAACCCCTTATTGGCCAAACCCGAGTTTACTCGTTTTCTCCTCTATTGTCTATTTCACATTGATTTCGTCTTCATTTCGGATAAACGCAAATATAGATGAAAACACTACAATAGATAAGATCTCGTCGGGCGCCTTAAATTCGTTGTATAGGCAATTCCAACTCCACCAAGTACGAACAGTTAACTACCTTCCCTGTAGAAACGGAAGAGAGGTGTTCTCGTGAATTAGCCTGGTCCTTAAAAGGTTAAAGAACATGCACCTGTAAGTATTTACACTGTGTATATGTTATTAGGCAGAGAAGTTGTTGTAGCTGTTTTGCCTTTCAAGTTATATGAATGATGGAGCGTTTTGAGCGTGTTGAGCGTTTGATCGACACAAAACGATATTTTGACCAATCGTCCTTTTCAACCAAATACTCGATCCCCAGTTCATTGTTTAAAAGGTCTTCTGCAAACTCTTGCTGTAAGGAAGTGAATAGTCAAATCGGATGTAAAAACCAGCGAAAATCACGAAAATTACACTGAAAGAATATAAAATTCAGTAATAAACTCGCAAAAACTGCTCAAAAGCCAATATCGTAATGGCGCTTCAACGCTGGTGTAATGAGAAATTCCTGTCTATTTCTCACTTTCTCTACGAAAATATAGAGATATGTCTCAAATTAGATAGGAATCTCCCATGATACCTTCGTTGAATCGCCATTGTGTCCGATTCTGAGAGTGATTTTTGTGATTTTTCAGTGTACACGTCGTCATTTTTATAGGTTTTTCTGCAAGAATCAACTCTTCAATTCCCTGTAGCAAAAGCTTGCAGCCCCATTGCTGATATGAGAGGAAGACTTTTATTCTTTATAGATGGTTTTAGTGATGACTTGGTGATGACGTCATCCGTTGATGAGCGTTCCACGCAAAGACAAACTGTCTGTCTCGCTCTCACATAACCCCCGTGTATTGCTGTCTCATTCTCATTTCAAAAATCGTGTATAGAGACTTATTTTGCAAAAAAAATTGGCAAGAATTAGCTCCTTGAAGCATTCTAATGTGATTTTGACATAATCATGTATGTCGGTAAAGAAGGCCTTATTTACGAATTTATAAACTAGAAAGAGATGGGTGTACATGGGGGTCTCGGGAGAGTGAGTGAGATAGTTTGGAAAGTTACGGGAGTTTCGTCCTAATCGATTGCGACCGATGAGTGCTTTGTTGTGATTGATGGCTAACCGTTGATTTCGCTGTAAAACCGTCTGTTGGTATATTATTTAAAACGATACTTTATTGGAAATAAAACGACGTTTGATTTTTGATCAGTATCGTATCCTCTGTTCTGGCAAGTCCTTGTGTTGAATAACTCTTCAATTATTGTGTAATCGATCACATTACCATCCGTCCAAAGCATTGGCGGAGCCAGCAATTTGGCAACTGTGGATTCTTTCCGCATTGGAATGAATGAGAAACAATCGATCATTGAGGGGGCCAAGGCCCAATTTCTAATCGATTGTTTCTCATACATTCAAATGGGAAGAATTCACATTTGCCTAATTGCTGGATCCGACCATGGTCCAAAGTTGGACGGCATGAACAGGCAAACGCAAAAGTTTTGACAGTGAAGAATGCACGCGGAGCGTTTTACACGAGGATTCAGATTGCAAAAACGTTTGCGTTTGATGGAACATTTTCGGGACTGTTTCGCCCGTAGATTCATGTAAAGAACAAGAAAAGCTATAGCATTTGTTTTTATTGCGTAGGTACACAGATCGATTCCAAGGATCATTACCTTCTACAGTGATGTATAAGGACCTCAAGTTGAGGCATCCGTTTGTCTAGCTCCATTCTTTTATTTTTGTCTGCGCTCACAATTTTTTAATGTCTCATTAGCGTCTAGTTTTATTAAGGGAATATAATGACAAGGAGCCAAATCTGAGAACAAATAGTGCGTATTTATGTATTTAGTGGTTCTCAGGCCCAGACGATTGACTGGGCGAGGCGAGGAAAGTGGTGGCAGTTTGCCATGCACAACCGCAGCCCCGCGATTTCCAGGTCAATCCAGTCAGGTGGTGATGTATCCACTCAATCCAGTCAGATTGAGGCAAGAGAGGGCGCCATCGCTATTTGGTTGGCCTCCGCACATTGTGCAACTAAGGGTGTGATTCAGGGATATGCTTCTTGATCAATTAAGGGGAGATTCAGGAATTTGTCTTTCGCTCTCTGCAGTATTTTAAACTCGCGTGTTAGAATAGAATAGCGAAAAGGGCCATCACGTGACTTTTGCCTCCATCTCTGTCCTTTTTTAATGCACGCGCTTTCAAATGGGAGGAGAGAGAGAGAAAGATAAATTCCTGTATCCGTATTAATGGGTCTGTTGCAAACTTTTGCTACAACGATTAAGATAGTTAAATCCTAAGTAAAATCGTCTAAAAAGTCCAATGGTGGTATCAGAAAGTCATAAAATGCAATAATAAATTCACAAGAGGCGTTTAATGATATCCAAGATGGCGGAGAAATATCGAGCAATTTGTATGCTTGCGCCACGAACATCCAAGGATAGCCAACCTCACAATATCGATCACAACCAATCACAACGTAAACAAACACAATAACCTCTACCTCCAGTGAGGTTGTCAAAGTTGGCCATCCTTGGATGTTCGTGGTGCATGCATACAAATTGCTCGATTTTTCTCCGCCATCTTAGATTTCATTAAATGCCTCTTGTGAGTTTATTATTGCATTTTATGACTTTCTGATGCCACCAATAGACTTTTCAGGCGATTTCACATTAAATTTAACACTCTTAATTGTTGTAGCAAAAGTTAGCAACAGACACATTGCTTTATACCATTCAAAATTCGAATGTACCTAAACCACGAGAATTCGAAGAAATAGTGACGGAAATTTCGTGCGATCGGGAACTTTCCCCTCATCACAGGATTTCTTCGAGATGTCGCCATGAGTTCAACGTTATTTTTTAAAGACGACATCATATCCCCTCCCAAATGGCGGACTGTGGGTTCAAAAGTGGGGGGGGGGGGGGGTGGCTTGAAACAATGTGATGGCTGTTCACTTTTTTGTTTGTTTTTTGTTTCTCTTTTTTCTTAAGCCCTGATAAGAGTTGGAGAGCTGGGGGAGCCTCAGGCGTTACCCCCTTTTTCCTTTTTTGTTTTGAGCCGGTTTTCCAAAAAAGTGGGAGGGAGCTTGGGCCCCCAAAGCCATCCCCCCTCTCAAATTTTGTGGCCGCATTTTTCATGAGACTTCGCAGTGCGTCACGAGCAATTCATCTGTATAACTGCATTTCGCCCATTTGATCCCGCATGTAAAATATCGATTCGAAAGAGTGTACTATGCACCCTCAATGTTTCGGCCTTTTTCGTGGGTTTTATAACGAACTGAATACAATGTTGCCAAATCGCGCATGCGACGCCACTGAGCTCAATGGAAAATATACGGCGTTTAAACTCAAATCTGACAACACTGTCTAATCAAGAACTCTGATCCTCTTATGAAAATAACGACGAGTAACGAGCATTCTCGACATTATTATAAGCAACGCATTACTGTTTCGGTGCGTCTTTCCGCTCATCATTAACTTAAAGCTTACGAGCGTAACCTAAAGTTTAACTTTAAGCTTGGCTTTATACAGCTCCACTTCAATTTTGTTGATCGGTGAGTTAAGTTGCAACGTTTTATGTTCGCATGGATTTTAGTCGGACATGAGCTTTGAAGTTGTACCAACTCTGGTCGCCTGCCTCCTCGTAGCATGAAAAATCGTTGAGAGAAAAACATAAAGGTTCGCCTTGTAGAAAATGCAGAAGTTTTTCTAACTTTTCGCCATTGATTAGTTGCTCTCTCCAGATAAATAGATACAAAGACCACGGAACTATAAGCGAGACATGAGAGAAAATAGAGTTATTGCTTAAAAAGAGGAGCCAAAGCTTCACTGATACGAAGCAATTCTTGGGCCATTGTTGTCAGACGAGTGAGTTCCAAAAATTCACAATGGAGCTGTTGCAAACTTTTGCTACAGGCTTATTAATAGTTGGTAATGGGGTAAAACCCTGTACAAGTAACGATTAGCGCACTAAAAAATCACGAAATCCACTCCTAAACTCACAAAATGCTTTTAAACGCGAGACCGTAATGGCGGCCGAGGCCGCGGTTTTCTTATGGAAATTGTATGCTGCTTCTTCTTCTTGTGTGGTGTTGCGAGAACAACTCGTGTAGATGGCGCTGATTGAAGATAGGGAACCCCAATGAAAACTGCGGCCCCGGCCGCCATCACGGTCTCGCGTTTAAAAGCATTTTGTGAGTTAAGGAGTGGATTTCGTGATTTTTTAGTGCGCTAATCGTTATTTTTACAGGCTTTTATCCCATAATCAACTATTAATAAGCCTGTAGCAAAAGTTTGCAACAGCTCCATTTGAGCTGAAACTATGCGCCCTTAGACAAATATTTAAAAACAAAACGAAAGAGACGCATCTCTTACGCCATCGCAACCGCAGTGGCGTGCAGTTTGGCAACCTTGCAGTTTCTCCATTTGAACCCACGAGAAAGATCGAACTATAGGGTGTTCGGTGAACACCTTCCTATTCGACGTTTTGCACAGGTTTATATGAACTTAATACGTTGTTGCCAAATTGCACGCCACGCCACTGATCGCATTCACAACTGCATGCCCGAGAAGATAAAAATAATCAACATTTCTTAAAAGCTACATTCCTTTGTGCAAAAGTACATTTCATATTTTACCGAAATGAACTTTGCCATGACCTGTGACTCATTCAACGCGGGATCAGTATTGATTGATTTACACCGTATTTTTCCCGGTAGAAAAAACCTAATCGGCTGATCGTCGCGATTGATTGAAAAAGGCAGCTGCTGTGCAGTTCAAGGAAAAAGTGATGATAAGAGTAAAAAGTACTGTAATCGTTTCTAATCACCAACCAAACGATTTTATTGATCAGTGATTTGGCTGACAACAATTTTGGATTAACCGCTTTTGGCCCAAACCCGAGCACACTCGTTTTTTCCCTCTAGTCTATTTCACATTGTTTCAGTCTTCATTCGGGATAAACGCGACTATCGATGAACACACTTACAACAGAAATTGTCGTCAGGCGCCTTCAATTCGTCGTATAGGCAATTCCAACTCCTCCGAGTACGAACAGTTCACTACCTTCCCTTTATAAATGAAAGAGGGGCGGGCGTTCTTTGGAACAAACCTGGTCATTATAAGTTTAAGCTTTGATTGCTTTGGCCACCTGCACCCTGTACTATCGACGAATTAAAGATTGTCGCAAGATTTTCACACATTTCAGTTATGAATGTGTGCGTGGGACTGATCTGCAACGGCTTTCCCGCACCACCCGCACTGGCCTCTCTTCTGTAAGGTGTGAGGAGTAGGAAGAGTGGTCGAACCAGAACATTGAAGGCAAAACTTAGCTCGTGAAAATCTCACGACAATCTTTAATTCGTCGATAGTACATGCATCGGGGTTCGCTTGCCATGCGATCAGACACGACACCATGCGAAAAGGCAGAAACTAAACATAAGCTGGCAACCATCCCTTGGAAATGGAAGGGGTTTTCCGCCACAATCTCTGCTCCTCTCGGAGCGCGTTTGAATCGACGCGACGAGACGGCGGCAAAGGGACGCGACGCG
Organism: Trialeurodes vaporariorum; assembly: GCA_011764245.1. NCBI lineage: Eukaryota > Metazoa > Arthropoda > Insecta > Hemiptera > Aleyrodidae > Trialeurodes > Trialeurodes vaporariorum. The sequence goes on from VMOF01000388.1 coordinate 14,583,358, forward strand.
TAATCTACGATAGCAGCGAGCAACGCGACGCAGCGCAAGTTCGACTCGAGTAAATCTTCCGCGCCTTCGAAGACGACGATACAATCCGCCAGACAGAGCAGCGCAGAGAGATCATCGTTGCATTGCGTTGTGCACGAACTTTTTCGGAAAGCCTTTGCACATACGGATACGACGCACAGTGGAACAAAGTCCATGGTAGGGGTCGGACGTGGAATTATATGACGAAATATGCAAATTTGAATGTTTTTACAGCCAAAAACGTAACTATTAAGGGTGGTACTTGCAGGAAATTTTACCATGAAACCCGTATCAAACGTCTACGTTGCATACAGTGCAATGTGGCAACAACGTAATCCCTCCATTTAAACCTATGTTAAACAATCGATCTTCAGGAGGTGCAATGCACCCCCAAGTTATCGATACTTTTGCATAGGTTTAAGTGGCAAAAAAGTATAGTTGCCAAATTGCACGAGCCGCCACTGGTTGCACAGTAACTAGAGTTTGGCAAATGGGGTTGGTAATCGATTACACGATTACTCACGATTACCGAGTAATCATAATCGTCGTTTTTTTGGAGGGTGAATTTACGGTAATCATGACTGATTTTCTTCAAGTCATTCATCATATTAGTTGCAGAAGAATTGTGTCTAATCGAGAAGACCCTAAAGTTCTCTATTTTTTTTAGAAAAATACATTTAATTACCATCCAAAGGTTTGACGATTACCGATTACCCAGTAATCGTGTAATCGATTACACTCCTATTTGCCCAACTCTGATATTAACCCTTTAACGATCAGATTAGTTCAAAAGAACGCCACTCTTCCGTTTATTTAGGGAGTGTAGTTAACTTTTCGTACTTGGGGGAGCTGGAATTGCCTACACGACGAATTGAAGGCGCCCAACGGAATCTTATCTTGTAAGTGTTTTCATCAATAGTCGCGTCTATTCGGAATGAAGACTGAAACAATGTGACATGGACCTGAGAATAAAAACAAGAATACTCGGGCTTGGCTCATAAGGGGTTAACAAAGAAATATGCCAGAAAAACGAACCAGTGACGCGACAACTTGAACAATAAATAAAACAAAAACAGGAGTAAAACGGGTAAAATGCTGGAATTCAACCTAATTTGACGAGGACGTTTCGGCTCAAATCTCAGCCATTTTAAACTTCAGAGCCCACCATTCCAAACCGTAAACACAGGAGTGAAAACATTTGTTGAAACATTGACATTTTTTTTTTTTTTTTTTTTTTTGAGTTTAAAATGGCTGAGATTTGAGTCGAAACTTCCTCACCAAATTAGGTTGAATTCCAGCGTTTCACCCGTTTTACTCATGTTTTATTCACTGTTCATATTAACAAAGATATTCGCATTTAAAGTTGCCGCGCCACGTCCAGCCTCTTCCACTGCCTCGCTCGATCAATGTGCGGCGTGACGCGTCGTTGATAATTGCACAGAAATAAACTGGGTGCCGAATCATCCGTGAGCTGATATTACTGCTCGTTCAAAAAAAAAAAAAAAAATAGTGGCACGGGATGTCGGAGAATATTTTCCCAACTGAACTGCGACAAATCGATGAATTCGCAGAGAGAAAAACGTTTCCCGTAGAGCTCTTCTATCGAAGTCTGGGATTTTCTCCTTTTTTTTTTTAAAATGAATGTGGAAGTTAGGAAGTATATACTCGGTAAATGGAGGTCTTAGGATTTCACGAATACGGTTTCTATTTCTACATTGAAAAAAAAAAAAAGATTACCAGAAGCATGATGACATGTGAACCAATGTAAAGGATAGTATACAATTACCAGAATTCTAGTGTTTGTACCATTGTTCTTGAAAATTTTGAGGAAATTCTAGTTTTATAAGCATATTCTGGTACTAACACCAACATTTTCTAGTCAAAGTACTAGACTTTCCGTGTTTCTCATCGCAGTGTGCTTCTGGTAATATTACTAGAATTCAGGAATTATTTTTTTCAGTCTATGCTTCAAGAGTATAGGTATCGGTTTTTAATCTCTGATGTATTTTTATTTTTGTAGCGTTACACAATGCGCACTCGTTTTTCTGAACAGCGAAATTTGAAAAAATCCGGAAACATTGATCATTGATCTGGTCAGTTAATTGAGAGCTTTTGAATTTATGTTGTAACTAAAATAAGGTGAGATCGTAAATACTTCGAGAGCTTAATGTTCTAAAAGTTCGCACGGAAAAAACAGAAAAATGCTGTGGTTGCGTTGAGGAAAATATTCGGTAGCAAAATGAATGAACAAAATACATTCTAAAAAATCAAAGGTTTTGTTCGCCTATGAGTAAAGAGATTTTAGTGGGTAAACCAAAAATTTAGTTGGCTTTACTATATAAACAGTGGCGAAGCGTGCCATCTGGCACCGTTGCATTTGGCTCATTAAAATCCATGAAAAATATCGAATTGTCAAGGAATCGCCGATAACCAGCGGATTCGACCTTTTCTACGGGTTCAAATGGACATAATGCCATGTTGCCAAATAGCACGCTTCGCCTCTGTATATAAAGTCTTTTGCTCGGTCATTTATCTACCAAAGATTTTTTCAGCGCCACCATAAAGTATCACTGACCATTTTTTCTGTGTAAGGTAAGAGGTTCAGCTTTTGAACACTGGGAGTTGGTAGCCCTCATATCGTGTTTAGGAGCATTGGCGGATACAGGGGGTGGTGAAGGGGGCGATCGCCCCCTTCATCACCCCCTTTTGGTCCTCAAAATTGGAAAAGAGGGAGGAAGAAGAGGGAAAGTAATAAGAGCGAAAAAAGAAAAAGGGGGTTACTAAGTGGCGAAAATCCCTACTTCACCCCTCCCGTTCGTGAGAGCTGGATCCGCCTCTGTTTAGGAGCTTTGAACAAAATTTCTGAACAACATGCGCTCCGAGTGCTGAAAATTGTCAGGATAGAATACAGAATATTGTCGAGAAAACTTGTTACCACCAGGTTGAGGATCGTGCCCTAAAAGCACTCGGCGTAATTTATAATTTTCCTCAAGGAATTTAGCAGCTTTGACTCTTTGCCTTAATTACAGGCATTACTCGGAGGTTTCAGCGTTCGCATCACTCACTTTAAGAAATCCCTTTACCTTTCAATTTGCCAAGAAATGTTTATGGAACGACGATGCTGCTTACCGTGTTCAGCTCCTCACCCGACCGCCCAGTCAATTTGCAATGAGATTTTGTAACACTAAAGGATTCAAGGGATTCCTGGAATATTTGTACGGATCGGAAGGAAGCTCTGCTTTTGAATCGGTGTTGTCAGATGTTGCGTTAAAATCCGTATTTTGTATCGAATAGAAAATTCAGGACCTAATTCCGTACATTTGTCAACTTTGCTTCGATGATACCTTGTGAGTCTTGTGACAGCATGTGCTCCTCGTCTCTGCGACCGCATACACAAGTTTTGGAACATAATTACCGCATGCTGCCGATATAATGCGTGGAACAAAGTGATCTGTGCACAGGGCCGTAATTTTGTTAAGTCCTTATGCCGGCTCGCGCAAATATGATTGTTGAGCACTTACGGCCATTTGAAATTCCGCGTAAGGTAAACACCCCAGCACCCGCAGCGCCCCTAAAATGCGCACCAGTATACAGTACCCGGCACCCATTTTTGGTTTTTTTTTTTCTTTTTTTTTCTGAGGCCTCAAGTGTGCAACATTCGAAAAAAAAACGCAAAACCCCAAAATTACCGCTCTACTAACATTTTTCACGTTGTGAAAAATATAGGTGCCGGGTACTGGCGCAAATTTTAGGGGTGCCGGAAACTGGGGTGTTTTCTCACCATGTTCAACGTCTTTTGGGGTCTGTCAAACCCAACGAGCTATACATACCAGTATAGAGAGACTAGATAATATTTGTGCTATAAGTTCTGTCTATTACAGTGTGGCAGCGTAGTGGTCGATGTGATTCTGGTTTGTTTGCCTAGTTTTTTTAACCATAAATCAAAAGTAGTATTTAATTCAGTAGAAATTGGTTATAATAAATGAAAGTGCAGGTGTTATAGAGTGGCTATCTAGACACATACTTCTAATACGCAACTATCCAGGTGAGAAAATTGTGCTTGTTTCTGTGTCAGTTTCTTTTTTTTGCAAATCGTTCCAAATCGACACCCCCCCCCCCCCCCGGCTACGCCATTGGTTCCCATGAGACAAATCAGAGTGATGAGATTACAGCGCCACTGGATTGACCTGTTGTTTATTGACCTTGGTCAGCTTCTCAAGGCAATGCGAGAAATGAAGCTTTCCCACAATGATAAATGGTTACTTTCAACAGTGTCACGTCTCATAATACCAACACCTTTGCCAAGAACCTTTGCGAACGTGACGGTAAAACAGCGTGGTGCAGAGTGTGCATTTCTAACAATCCATGCACAAGCAACTTTCGAAGCCCTAAAGTGCACAAGAAGTTTCTTTGAAAAGTTCTGCGAAGCGGTTGTCTAAAAAAGAATAGATAAGGGGGAAAGGAAATTCGTCTGACGATTTAAAGCGCTGGGCCACAGGGATGGCTAAGAAAGGTACAAAATTGTGGGGGGGGGGTGTCGAAATTACTCAAACTCGAGGCAGTAGGTCATTAGCTCAAAGCACGTGTTCCTCGAAAGAAGTTCAATCTAGGTCAGTTCGAGTGCCGTCGCCTTGAAATTATAGCATTGATCCCCCGCAAGGGGTGGGACTATAAGAGGGACTCTAGACTCTAGAGGCCTTGAAAATCTTCCCCTCTGTGTTTCCTATCCATTTTATTTTGCGCTCTAACGACGTAAAGTACCCCTATTTGGCTCCCCATTTATTCTAGTTTATTTAACGGCTGGCTCCTAGTCAACTGAGATTGACAGTGTGTTTTGATTGCTCATCTACCACCAGAGAGCCGCGGCCAGGACATTGTCTTCCTCCCTCTCTCTCTCTCTCTCTCTCTCTCTCTCTCTCTCTCTCTCTCTCTCTCTCTCTCTCTCTCTCTCTATCTCTCTCTCTCTCTCTCTCTCTCTCCCTCTCTCTCTCTCTCTCTCTCTCTCTCTCTCTCTCTCTCTCTCTGCTCATTTGATCGCATGTGTTAAAAAAGGACGAAAATAGAGGCTGATGTCACGTGATAGTTTCTCTCTCTATTCTTTTCTAACACTTGTAATCAAATGGACAAAGGGAGAGAAAATCTATGATCTATGGCCTGAGATCGGCCAAAAATCAGTGTAAAAAAGTAATCAAAATTCATCGTTCTTGCTTCTTAAAAGCTTCATTTAAAACTTTCCATTGATATTTCTAGGTTTAAGTTACTTTGCAAAAAGTGTTTTCTGTAGTTAAATTGATCTTGAAAGTTTATAAAATGAGAAATTTGTGAGAAATTTACTGTCTCATTTTTGGCCACTTTTTGACGATCTAAGACCAAAGTGTGGCGTTGCGACATCGCGGGCGATTTTTGAATTGACGATTATTTATTCTAACAGACATACATTGATAAGTGACGGAATGATAAGATTTTAATGACTGTTGGCCGGTGTTTTAGTATTTATCTATATATCTGTATGAATCACTCATTTCCCATAATCTTTTTGTATCTATGATATTTGACCGCATAATACGGTTAGCACTACAGATTTTGATCTCGAAGAAAAACTCTAATTTTATCTGAAGGGTGATTATGAACGATCGTATATCGCAAATCGTATCTAGTGCGTTTCTATTCTTTTGTCTACCCGCGGTTTTTATCTTTGTGCTATGTGGCAACAACGTATTTTCTCCATTTAAACCTATGTGAAACAATCGATCCTCAGGATGTGCAATCTCACCCCCAAGATTTCGATACTTTTGCATATGTTTAAATGGCAAAAAACATGGTTGCCAAATTCCGCGAGCCTCCACTGTTGAGGAGTCCTCGTTATAAAAAGTGCCCAAAAATTAGAACGTAAAGGAGGGGTGCCAATAAGGCCGATTTTTGGCTCAAGAATTGGTCAAAATTTAAATTGGTCTAAAAGTTGGAGTCAAATGACTCTACTTACTCTTCAAGGCATACATGTTTAGGTTATAGTGGTGTTCACGGGTTACATGAACTTTAGTGGCATATTTTACCATCTGAAAGTGGGTCGGTTTTGAGTTTTTCACGGAAAAAGCCCTATTTTTCGTCGAATTATTGAATATTTAGATGGGAGCCAGACATAGTTTGGTTCACTCGCTACTGAAAATAGGCATAACAAAATTGCGAATAGGCGAACTGTTGTTTTTATACTTATACCTGTTTTAATCTACCTTGATTTGGGCCCATGAGTGAGGGTTTGCAGTTAATTAGTCACTGGAAATTTATTTCGGCGCCCAACTTTATTTGCATTTGGGGGCTCATAAGCTTTGTAAGGTTTGATGTTGTAATCAGTCAAGCGCAAGCCTGTCGCGTCTCACATTGGGTCGAAACATATAGATTTCTTGGGACATGAAGAACTTGGGGTTTTTCGCTTTGGAAACATGTTATCAGATGAATGACTGCAGTAGTGTTAAAACCAAAGACATTATATCACATGGACGGAGTGCATAAAGCAAGATCCTCGAGGCAAAAATGTTCACTATAGTCTGCGCGTTCTAACTTGAGTCCTGAGCGGGCGATAAATGAATTTCGGAAAATAGAGAATGGCAACACTTCAATAGGATAGTCATCAGCCTGATCAACGGTTGCATCAAAACTTTTTAATTGGTAATCTTTTTTTAGGTATAATCTTTGGTAAAACTGGTGACAGACAAAACGACGCCATTTTGAGAGTGAATGAAAGTTGCACACTATTTCCAATTTTGTAAGTTATTTGAAACTTTTTTTGATCTTATATCTTACTGTTGTCAAAATGATGGTAATCATATAGTGTTTCATCCATCTCCGATCTCGATTTTTGTAAAGTAGTAAGTTTGGATTAAGAGGTTATGTTCGTTTGTTTATCAATAGTTGAATGTTCCACCCCCACTTTTGAACAGTGGACTCGCCCGTCTGCCTACTATAAAGTACGCTTTTGCCTCACCCAGCTCAATGTTACGGTGTAGGATGCACTCCGTCTGTACGATATAATGTCTTTGGTTAAAACTTTGATTTACTACTAGGAATAACATGAGAATCAGTGGCGTCGCGTGCAATTTGGCAACAATGTATTCTATCCATTTAAACTCATGTAAAAGATCGAATTCAGGGGGTGCATAGTGCACAAGGAAAATTCGATGTATTTAATGAGTTTAAATGGAGCAGTTGCATTGTTGCCAGATGGTACGCGACGCCACTGATGAGAATAATGCCAATAATTTTAGTTAATCATTCATGGTTATTCAAAAAATGATTTTTGCCCATCACTGATTTCCGATGCTTTTAATTTGCTTATTTTTGTGGCCGCCAAACTCACAAATTTCCGCTGAATGTGCGTCGTAGCGAAACGTTTCTTGGGACCTCTCCACATCCGAAACGATCTTCAGTACGGCAAGGCGCTTTCTGCAACTACCGCCCGCAGGTATACCCTATTCCTATTTTCATCTACTTTGAGACTGAAAGAAAGTGAGACTTTGGAGAGGGATTTGACGGAAGAGAACTCAAGGAAGGAAGAACCACAGGAGAGGAGGAGCACACATCTAGAGAGAAGCTCCAACAATCAAAAATAGACTTTTTTTCGAGAGGTGTGCACCGTGTAACGTTTACACACATACATCATACATCATACACCTGTGCACCAAACATTAAAAAAAAAGAAGTTGAGAAACACTCGTAAACTGGAGCGGCGCGGCGCGGCGCACAGTGGGCGCAGCCGTTTTGCGTATAATTAATGACATTTTTCAATTCACCGATGATTCCACCGGTTGAGAAAAGATTACAAAAGTCAGTCAGTGCATGGCTGTAAGGCAAAAAAATACTCTGATCTGTAATCTTTTCTCAACTGGTGGAGTTGCCGATGACTTTAAGAAACTTGCGGTTGTTTGAATTAATTAACGGAGTTTCCACCGATTGAGAAAAGATTACAGTTGCTAGTTTTTTCGTGCATTACAGTCGTACTCTGAACTGAACGGTGTAATCGTTTTTCAACCGGTGGAGTCATCGGTGAATTGAAAAATGTCATTGATTTTGCAGCTCGGTTCGAACCATTAATTTCCCCGGACGAGACAAATGTTGCGGTTTTTTGCTTTGAAAATATTTCTGATGTGACATTTTCTTGAAAAAATCTTGTTGTTTGATTCATTTTAAGCTCTGAAATGAATGATTTTTACACATTGTTAGGTTAGCTTGCTTTTTAATGTTCCGAATTTTCATTTTTATTCTTTAAATTGTGTCCGAGTAATTCGATGTTTTGGACCACTGTGTTACGCGGCAGAAGCGGGGCTACGGGTGTAAGTGGATGTAGAATAGAGCTAAGCACGTTGTTATGCAAGACGGAGTAAAAATATATTTTTTCCGGCTTTTCCACCTCTCTAATTTTCCCTTCACCCCTTCTTCCAGCTCCGACAACCCTCCCCCCCCTTCAACACCCCTTCACCCCCCAACCGCACCCATAGTCGAAGCGTTCAGCCTATTATTCAAAGAGCTATGGCCAAAGTCGTTCCTAAGTAAGACTCAGTTCAAGATACTATTTTTTTAGTTCCCTCGAGACCTTGTTTTTCCTGTACGATATCAATCAAATGACTCGTAAAGTCACCAGGCCAACACGAATAAATAATAAAAATAAATTAAAAAAAAAAAAATAATAATAATAATAAAAAAATAATAATAAAATACATTCAAGAAAGGTGTGCATTGTGCAATTTGCGTACTTATATAGTGCATCATACCCTTCAAAGAAGTGCCCTTTCAAGAACATCCGTCATCCAGCTCCTCAAACGTAATAATGAATTTTCAGTAGACAAATCTTACAATTAGTTCGAAATAATTTTCACACATTTTCAAAATAATGTGGAATCTCATGAATCAAAAGAATGGGGGGGGGGGGCTCTCCGGCTCTTGCAAACTTTTGATCATGAAAATCACGAAAATCACTCTAAGAAAGTCTAAAATTCAGTAATAAACTCATGCACTGAGTTATGTCTCAATTAAGATATAGGAATCTTCCTTGATACCTGCGTCTCTCCACCTTTAAGCCCGATTCGGAAAGGGAATTTCGTGTTTTTTTTTTTTAGTGCACTCATCGTCATTTTTACAGGTTTTTATGCAAGCCTCGTGCAACTATTCAATCCCCTACACTATATAGCAAAAGTTTGCAAGAGCCCCATTGATTCATTCGTTCCTTTATTTGTATCGTTCAAAATTCAAATGAACAGTTTCTATCCCAACCCCTCTCCACCCCCCCTCCCCCTCCATAGTCTCACAGTGTGCGTGACTTCATACTTTCTGCTTGTAATGAATTAAAGTTAGTCGAGTACTCGCACACTATTCGACTTTTTCTTTTTCTTTTTTTTTTTGTAATATTTTATTTAATCATGTTTTTCTACCCGAGCATTAACGTGAAATGAATAATTAGACCGTGATGGCGATTTATGGCGAAAAATATGTAGAAAGGAGCTTAATAAAAACCAGGTTAACAGGGAAAAATATTACGTCATTAATTCCTTCCGTTCGATGCATTATCGATGATGCACCCCGCCCGACGCTTGTGTTCGCGAGAATAGCTTTTTTGCTGTCAAGTGGTTTCTTGTTTTGGTATTTTTTTTTTTTTTCGCGAACCTCCACTCCGATCCGCTCGGGAACACTCTTCAAGGGTAGCGCTTTTTAACGAGTGTCCTGAATTCTCATTATTACCTCTTAGATTCCTTTTGCAGTTGTTAGTCCCTCGACACTGACTGAACGTTGCGCACGGGGTGGCCGTGAAATTGCTTTTTGCTGCCCCCTCCCCTCTCCGCCACCGCACTTTGTGCTCTTAAAAGCCAGTTAATTACTTAAAATTTACGTTGATGGTCGGAGACGAGATGTCGAAGAAAGCCGAAGAAAACCCGATTCTATGTCCAAAGCAGCACTTTAGAATGGGGCTCTTGCAAACTTTTACTGTGAGCAAATGAATAGTCCATACTTTGATGTGAAAACAGCGAAAATCACAATAAGAAAGTCTGAAAGTCTGATTCAGGAATAAAGTCACACTATTTCTGTAACGACAAGATCATAATGGCGGTTCAATGCAGGTATATAGGAGATTCCTAGGAGATTATTCCTTTAATATAGGAGATTCCTGTATTGAACCGCCATTACGAATTATAGCCGTTATATCAGTTATGTGAGTTTATTACTGAATTTTAGACTTTCTCAACTTGTGTTTTTCGTGATTTTCGCTGCTTTTTTCATTAGATTGGACTTCTCTTTTGCTCCCATCAGCAAAAGTTTGCAAGAGCCCCATTATTTTAAATTCCGTTATCAGTTGACGAACTGTTCTGCTTGATACACATTCAACTAAACGACCCATCATACTGAAACGAACCCAAGCCTCAGGTTATGCAGCCGGATCTATCCATGTACCTTCAGAATGATCTTGGTTTGTCAAGACAATATCCTCCGAGTAGCAAATGAATCACCTCACCGAATTTGACGTGTAAGATATTTAACCTTTAACCCAGCGCTATGCGTCCTGAATTGTTCCATATTCAATTTAGACTCGTCGCCTGCGACTCTCTGTAACACTTTCGCTGTGACCTCATATTATTATCAGCGTTGCCTCGGATATTGATTTGAAAATTCCCTCCTATGAGTAAATTTAGAATTAGCTCGAATATTACTAAGATGAGGCCAGTGGCGGCTCGTGAAATGCTATATATCAATGTCCACTCCATTTAAAACTTTAGAAAAGTATCGATTCCTCGGGGCCTCAATTGCAATCCCCGACGATCGATACTTTTCTATAGTTTTAAATGGAGTAGACATCGATGTATCGTATTTCAAGAGCCACTACTGGATGAGGCAACGATGCACAGTACAAAGAAAAAAAAATAAGTCCTAAATGCTACTAATATTACCAGAGTAATGACGTAGCGTGCAATTTGGCAACGTTTACTGTGTTCATTAAAAACCATGTGAAAGGTCGAATGCGTAGGTGTTTGCCGAACACCCAATATTTTGATCTTTTTCATGGGTTTGAATGAACGAATGCAACGTTGCCATATTGCACACTACGCCACTGTACCAGAGGCTCGACGATTTGTCAACCGACGAGAGTCAAGTACTTTCACCAGGAAATTTTGGTCTTACTACCGGAATATGGTCATTGGTCACGGTTCTAGAATTGCTTCAACTTTTTCAAAAGCTATGTTACAAATACCAGAACTATCTGTTAATAGTAGCAGACCTTGGTTCAATTATCGTTGTGCTTCTGGTAACACCCCTCCCTAGGAGACAAAGTATTGTCGTCATGAAAAATGTGAAACTTCGGGTCCTTCCATTTCTTGGCATTTCATCAGTGGCGTAGCGTGTGATCTGGCAACGTTGCAGTTCATCCATTAAATTCCACGAAAAAGATCAAACTATTGGGTGTTCGGTGAACATCTTCGCATTCGACCTTTTACATAGGTTTAAATGGACGGCTGCAACATGGGCAAAAAGTCAATGTTGCCAAAACCCAGCTTGTGACCCCTCTTTATACTCATTGTTCAAATCGCAAAATCGTAGTCAGTTCAGGCATGCTAGTGCAGTATTTCGCAGTACTGCTTCAGTTTATTTTTTGTTTTGTTTTTTTAAAGATTGCAAATGCTTACAGCTCGAACGATTAGCATGAAAAGATGGTTGGCTGCTAACACACTTTCACCCACACTAGTAAATGAGGCGTAAAAGGTTATTCTTTCATCACTGTCCGTCCACTGAACATTCTACTCCATCAAATCCAGGGCTGCCAGTTGACGTTTATTCATACGCATTTTCCCGCATTGAACTCAAGAGTAAATTTTTTGAATTTACCGCCAAATCCTGCAGCAATGTTCAAACCCAAGAGCTCTTCTAGAGGGACAACTTAAGCTCTTTTCTGTCTCTGAGCACGTACGTACTTACGTACATGAGAGAAGATCCTCGCATCAATGAGGTACTTACTTTACACACGTCGCGTCGCGTCGCACATGCAGTAACGCAACCATGGACTTCTCTCCATCTCTCTTTTTCTCAGTTTCCGTTTTGTGCGTATATGAGTAGGAAAAAGATGGAAATAGGGGTTTTATCCCCTAGTTCATCCCTGTCTAACATATGTGTTTCAATGGAAGAAAGAGGGAGAAGGATACTTTCAGTAGCGTAATCACAGGATCTCTTCCATCTCTCTCATTTACCCTTTGAATGTGTGAGTAGAAAAAGGATAGAAAGAGGGGGGTTTTTATCCCCTTGTCTAACATATGTGTTTCAGTGCAGGAAAGAGAGAGAAGGAGACTTTTAGTAGCGCAAGCAGGATCTCTTCTATCTCTCTCATTTCCCCCTTGAATGTGCGAGTAGAAAAAGGATAGAAAGAGACGGGGTTTTATCCCCTTTCATCCTTGTCTGACATACGTGTTTCAATGGAAGAAAGAGGGAGCAGGAGACTTACAGTAGCGCAACTAGGGTCTCTTCTAACTCTCTCATTTCCCCTTTGAATGTGTGAGTAGGTAAAAGAAAGAAAGAGAGGGGTTTTTATCCCCTTGCTCATCCTTGTCTAACATACGTGTTTCAATAGAAGAAAGAGGAAGAAGGATACTTTTAGTAGCGCAAGCATGATCTCTTCTATCTCTCTCATTTCCCCTTTGAATGTGTGAGTAGATAAAGGATAGAAAGAGGGGGTTTAATTCCTTTGTCTATCCGTGTCTAACATACGTCTTTCAATGGAAGAAAGAGAGAGAAGGAGACTTTCAGTAACGCAACCATGGACTTTTCCATCCCTCTCAGTTTCCCTTTGAATGTATGAGTAGGAAGAAGATAGAAAGAGGGGGTTTCATCCCCTTGTATATTCTTTTCTATAAGTTAGGAAGTATGTCTATGGAGACAAGAGAAAGATAGAACATTTTCTGGTTGCGCTGGTTTGGTATTTACATGTATCTCGCGGCGGTGTGTCTATATACCGTGGAAATGAATGAAACTCCAGCCGAGAGATACGCGCTGCGACCATTCATTCATCTTTTTTACTACTTTGCAAATAATAATCACCATTCATTTCCATTAGAGGTAATTACGGACATGAAAACTGTAATCGTGCAGAGTCAAAGTCTATTCAATGTTAACCTTATTAGCTGCTCATTTCGCTCATACGTGTGTGCACACTTGTAGAGTTAGCCCTCAGGGACCAATAATTAATGTTTGGTCCCTTGCATTGAATTGCGTGCGGTTTCACCCAATCATAGAGCTTACGCACGGTCACATGATCGTGCGTAAGTTACACTCGGGACCGAACATTATTTGGTCCCAGGGCCTTGCACCCTTGTTGGCTCCTCATCGTATATAGGCCATAGGGTCCTAACTTTTTAGGATATCTTCGTTTTTCGAATTTCCTTTGCGTTAGCTACAATCTCTGAAAGTTTCAACAACCCCCCCCCCCCCCCCCCCCCAGAAATGCATGATTCTGCCTTTATCCATCCCACTGAACCTTCGTCAGGAAGAAAATGCTTAGCTAAGAATCCAAAGTGAAGGTTTTTTTTTTTTTTTTAAGAATTAATCCATTCTCTTTGCAAAATATGTGTAGTTGCCGCGAAGAAATTTTTGTCAATGGCGCGGCGCTCTAACAGTGTGGAAACCGCGCCCTTGCTGATCTGAAGAATGGAGGGTATTCCCATGACCCCCCCCCATATTTTTTCGGGGTCACAACAGAACACCGCAAACATGGTCCATACGTTGACTGATGAGAAAAGTTGTCGAGGTTTTTGCCTACTGTGACCGAAGAACCGAAATTGCATCAGTCTTAACGTATGGTCCATGTTAGATGGTGCTCCTTTTTGCTCCCTTTGTTAATTCCTGTTAAGTTTCGCAAAAAAAAAAAAAAAAAAAAAAAAAAAAAAAAAAGTCAGTCATCGCGCGCGCGGCTAGTACGTAGTCTCTTATATATATATATATAATATATATATATATATATATATATATATTATATATATATATATATATATATATATATATATATATATATATATATATATATATATATATATATATATATATATATATATATATATATATATATATATATATACAGGGTGTCCGAGAAATGAGTTCACACTTTTGCTGTGAGTGCCTGGTTGATTGTAAAAATCTGAAAAATTCAGGAATAATCTGTTACCCTTAAGCGACTTCAGAGAAAATATCGGGGGGCTCCCACCCCCCTTAAGGGGGGGCGTAGGCCCCAAAATGTACCCCGTGTTGCCAATATATCGCATATTTCAAATGGCAGGGGGTATTTTTTATTTCATCATTCAAAAAGGCTTAAAAAACTGAGTAATTTCGTTTTTTCAGATTTTCGGTAGCCCCTCTCAAAACAAAATGGCGGCCAAAGAGCTACCCCATACTTTAGAGGCCTATAACTTCGGTTTGAATCAATATTTTTTCAAAAACTAAAAGTTTTCTGAATCCTCAGAACGTCTTCTTTCCAATGATGTGCCACACTTTATCATTTGGTGGGGAAAAAATGGGGCGCGGAGCCCCCCCAAAAATTTTTGAGTTTGGGGGGCTGTAGCTCAAAAAAGTCAAATGTAAAGGGGGGTCGTGTTGTACATCAATCGAAAAGTCTTAAAAAAAGGAAGAATTTGGCGCAAACCCGAAGTCGGTACGATGCGTCTATTCAAAATGGCGGCCATTTAACCATTTGGGGGTGGGGGACCGTCCCCCCCAAATGAAATCCCTCCATCGAGTGATACACCAATCGAAAGGTCTTGGAAAGAGAAAGAGAATGGCGCAAACCGGACGTCAATACGATGCTTGAATCCAAAATGGCAGCCGGTTATAGTTTTTTGGCTATAGGCCTGCAGGTTCATAATCCAAAAAACTTTAACCGGCTGCCATTTTGGATTCAAGCATCGTATTGACGTCCGGTTTGCGCCATTCTCTTTCTCTTTCCAAGACCTTTCGATTGGTGTATCACTCGATGGAGGGATTTCATTTGGGGGGGACGGTCCCCCACCCCCAAATGGTTAAATGGCCGCCATTTTGAATAGACGCATCGTACCGACTTCGGGTTTGCGCCAAATTCTTCCTTTTTTTAAGACCTTTCGATTGATGTACAACACGACCCCCCTTTACATTTGACTTTTTTGAGCTACAGCCCCCCAAACTCAAAAATTTTTGGGGGGCTCCGCGCCCCATTTTTTTCCCACCAAATGATAAAGTGTGGCACATCATTGGAAAGAAGACGTTCTGAGGATTCAGAAAACTTTTAGTTTTTGAAAAAATATTGATTCAAACCGAAGTTATAGGCCTCTAAAGTATGGGGTAGCTCTTTGGCCGCCATTTTGTTTTGAGAGGGGCTACCGAAAATCTGAAAAAACGAAATTACTCAGTTTTTTTAGCCTTTTTGAATGATGAAATAAAAAATACCCCCTGCCATTTGAAATATGCGATATATTGGCAACACGGGGTACATTTTGGGGCCTACGCCCCCCCTTAAGGGGGGTGGGAGCCCCCCGATATTTTCTCTGAAGTCGCTTAAGGGTAACAGATTATTCCTGAATTTTTCAGATTTTTACAATCAACCAGGCGCTCACAGCAAAAGTGTGAACTCATTTCTCGGACACCCTGTATATATATATATATATATATATATATACAGGGTGTCCGAGAAATGAGTTCACACTTTTGCTGTGAGCGCCTGGTTGATTGTAAAAATCTGAAAAATTCAGGAATAATCTATCACCCCTAAGCGACTTCAGAGAAAATATCGGGGGGCTCCCATCCCCCTTAAGGGGGGGCGTAGGCCCCAAAATGTACCCCGTGTTGCCAATATATCGCATATTTCAAATAGCAGGGGGTATTTTTTATTTCATCGTTCAAAAGAGCTTAAAAAACTGAGTAATTTCGTTTTTTTAGATTTTCGGTAGCCCCTCTCAAAACAAAATGGCGGCCAAATAGCTACCCCATACTTTAGAGGCCCATAACTTCGGTTCGAATCAATATTTTTTCAAAAACTAAATTTTTTCTGGATCCTCAGAACGTCTTCTTTCCAACGATGTGCCACACTTTATCATTTGGTGGAAAAAAAATTGGGCGCGGAGCCCCCCCAAAAATTTTTGAGTTTGGGGGGCTGTAGCTCAAAAAAGTCAAATATAAAGGGGGGTCGTGTTGTACATTAATCGAAAGGTCTTAAAAAAAGGAAGAATTTGGCGCAAACCCGAAGTCGCTACGATGCGTCTATTCAAAATGGCGGCCATTTAACCATTTGGGGGTGGGGGACCGTCCCCCCCAAATAAAATCCCTCCAACGAGTGATACACCAATCGAAAGGTCTTGGAAAGAGAAATAGAATGGCGCAAACCGGACGTCAATACGATGCTTGCATCCAAAATGGCGGACGGTCAAAGTTTTTTGGCTTATGACCCTGCAGGCCTATAGCAAAAAAACTATGACCGTCCGCCATTTTGGATGCAAGCATCGTATTGACGTCCGGTTTGCGCCATTCTATTTCTCTTTCCAAGACCTTTCGATTGGTGTATCACTCGTTGGAGGGATTTTATTTGGGGGGGACGGTCCCCCACCCCCAAATGGTTAAATGGCCGCCATTTTGAATAGACGCATCGTAGCGACTTCGGGTTTGCGCCAAATTCTTCCTTTTTTTAAGACCTTTCGATTAATGTACAACACGACCCCCCTTTATATTTGACTTTTTTGAGCTACAGCCCCCCAAACTCAAAAATTTTTGGGGGGGCTCCGCGCCCCATTTTTTTTGCACCAAATTATAAAGTGTGGCACATCGTTGGGAAGAAGACGTTCTGAGGATCCAGAAAAAATTTAGTTTTTGAAAAAATATTGATTCGAACCGAAGTTATGGGCCTCTAAAGTATGGGGTAGCTATTTGGCCGCCATTTTGTTTTGAGAGGGGCTACCGAAAATCTGAAAAAACGAAATTACTCAGTTTTTTAAGCTCTTTTGAACGATGAAATAAAAAATACCCCCTGCCATTTGAAATATGCGATATATTGGCAACACGGGGTACATTTTGGGGCCTACGCCCCCCCCTTAAGGGGGGTGGGAGCCCCCCGATATTTTCTCTGAAGTCGCTTAGGGGTGATAGATTATTCCTGAATTTTTCAGATTTTTACAATCAACCAGGCGCTCACAGCAAAAGTGTGAACTCATTTCTCGGACACCCTGTATATATATATATATATATATATATATATATACAGGGTGTCCCAGACCACCCGTGTAGGTACTTTTTCTCAAAAACGGCTGGGAGTAGAGAGCTGAAACAAAAAAGTCAGATAGGGAATTGACCCCAAAAAATTCAATGAAAATATTTTCAAAGCCCCCCGAGGCCCCCCAGGGGGGTTTTGGGGGGGTTCGAAACACATTTTTCCATTTTTGGCGGGAAAAAGCCTATAAAAGGTACAAAAATAAGTTCAGATTCTGAAAGAACAACTCATTGCCAACATTTTTACTCCAGTAACTTTTCCCAGAAAACCCCAATTTTTGGGGTTATGGGCCCTTTTCGGGGGAAATTTTCATTCGGCCACTGTGACCACACTATTCAATATTTTTCAAAAAACTGAAATCCATCTGAAAGAAGAAATAAAGAACTTTCGATTGATGTGCCACATAATACCTAAAAGTGAAAAATTAAGGCCCCCACGTAGATTCCAAAATTTGGGGGTCTTTGGGCCCCCCCACGTAAAAAAAGTCAAATAGCAAGGTATGGCTTGTGATACATCGATCGAAAGCCCTCAAAGAGTAGAATAAGATGACGCAATCAAAAATCGTCTACAATCATTACTTTCAAAATGGCGGCCATTTGAAAATTTTGGGTGTTCAAAGGTAAGTCCTGGGAAAGGAGTCCAAAGATGAACGATACATAGATTAAAAGACCTTAAAAAAAGCAAACGAATGGCGCAAACCGCAAATCAATCCGCCTCTTCAATCAAAAGTTATGACAGATTGAAATTTAAGCAGCCTTAAATAGGCCTTATTGAGCCCTTTAAGTTTCAATCGGTCATACCTTTTGATTGAAGAGGCGGATTGATTTGCGGTTTGCGCCATTCGTTTGCTTTTTTTAAGGTCCTTTAATCTATGTATCGTTCATCTTTGGACTCCTTTCCAAGGACTTACCTTTGAACACCCAAAATTTTCAAATGGCCGCCATTTTGAAAGTAATGATTGTAGACGATTTTTGATTGCGTCATCTTATTCTACTCTTTGAGGGCTTTCGATCGATGTATCACAAGCCATACCTTGCTATTTGACTTTTTTTACGTGGGGGGGCCCAAAGACCCCCAAATTTTGGAATCTACGTGGGGGCCTTAATTTTTCACTTTTAGGTATTATGTGGCACATCAATCGAAAGGCCTTTATCTCTTCTTTCAGATGGATTTCAGTTTTTTGAAAAATATTGAATAGTGTGGTCACAGTGGCCGAATGAAAATTTCCCCCCAAAAGGGCCCATAACCCCAAAAATTGGGGTTTTCTAGGAAAAGTTACTGGAGTAAAAATGTTGGCAATGAGTTGTTCTTTCAGAATCTGAACTTATTTTTGTACCTTTTATAGGCTTTTTCCCGCCAAAAATGGAAAAATGTGTTTCGAACCCCCCCAAAACCCCCCTGGGGGGCCTCGGGGGGCTTTGAAAATATTTTCATTGAATTTTTTGGGGTCAATTCCCTATCTGACTTTTTTGTTTCAGCTCTCTACTCCCAGCCGTTTTTGAGAAAAAGTACCTACACGGGTGGTCTGGGACACCCTGTATATATATATATATATATATATATATATTATATATATATATATATATATATATATATATATATATATATATATATATATATATATATATATATTCTCTGATGTAAACATGGCGTGATACCTGCACCTGCATTCAAGATGCGCAAATAAATGCAAATAGCAACTAGTATTGCGCGGCAGTGTTGTGTGAGTTCAAGTAACTTAACTTACTTTTAACTACGCTTGCGATTGCCTTGACCGTAATTTCATGTGTCCTGCGCGCGCACGTGGGGCGCCCTCGTGCGATGCGCAACGCGCCGGGCGGCTGCTGCCGGCTGTGTCGCGTCGTCTTGTTGCATAGAAAAGAATGGAAAGATGTTCCTCATCTTACTGTATATGCATGTGTGTCTATGCAGACGTATGTGTGTGTCGTATGTTTCAGCATGTGCGTGTGTGTGTAATAAGTGGACTGTTTAACTATACCTTTTTTCGTTTCAGAAAGAAGAGAGGTTAAACTTCTAATTGAGTTGAACCCGCTGGAGTGTTTTATTGATGATATCATGATCTTGTGTTTGTGCTAACTGCTAGCAATCAGTGATCGTGATTCATGATTTTCTCTGACCGTGTATTTCTACATTTCTACACTCTACATTTTTATTTCTTGTGCTTCTGAATGACCCGTTGGAGTTCAGGACTAGTATAGGAGGACTACAGTGACTAGATAAACCACGGTGTGGTCATTTTGGTCGTGTTGCTGATTGGCTGGCGTTTACGCA
This sequence comes from Trialeurodes vaporariorum, assembly GCA_011764245.1. Lineage (NCBI taxonomy): Eukaryota > Metazoa > Arthropoda > Insecta > Hemiptera > Aleyrodidae > Trialeurodes > Trialeurodes vaporariorum. The sequence goes on from VMOF01000388.1 coordinate 14,602,916, forward strand.
CCCAAGCGGCCTCTTCCGCCAATAAGAACGCGTGGAAAATGCCTGATTTTCAAAACTATAAGAAAACGAGCGGATTTATCAGCGGAGAGGAGTTGAGAGAATGTAAACAAACTGGCCGCTGACGAAGGCTGAGACGAGGGATTCCCCTAATTCTATGATTATGGCAAAATAAGGGCTAACGTTGAAGTTTGAAGCTCATAGTTTCATAATTTTGACGCTTTAAGCTTTCGATAGAGACCTTATTTTCTAAATTTGGTTTGATATTTATATTTTTAACGATTTTTTTGAAAATCGGGTGTTATACACGCGTTCTTATGGGCGGTGAGGTCGGCTTGGGTGCGTAGCAATTAATTGACCACACTGTGGTTTATCTAGTCACTGTAAGGAGGATCTTCTTTGCGGATAATTTTTTCAAGCTCGGTCTATTTTTTTCTCCAGAAATGTAGTCCAGGACATTTAGGAAAAATAGCGGAAAAAATTTGCAAAAAGCTGAATTTTTGCAGAGGCGTTCCTTTCGGTGTGTAGAACCACCAGAAAAAAGTCCTGGCCGATATCGTGTACGCTCGACTTTTTATGACCTCAAAAAGGGCGTATAAATCAGTTTTTTCAAAATAACGCGAAAACTATCCATTTTAGCTCTAAAACACCTCAGTATCAAATAAAAGCTGACATAATTTGCTCCTGAAAAGGTTCATACACATTTTCATGTCAGACCCTTCCTTACCCCTCAAAACTTTAATTTTAAAATTCCAAATTTTCGAGATTCAGCATTTTCCCGAAATTTTTTGCATTTTGCGGAAAAATGACTCATCCTACAGCAAAATTTTACTAAGGTAATTTTGAAGAACGTCAAATTTTCTATAGGGTGCAAGTAGCGTATTTACCCTTCGGGTATTTTTCCTCCCACGAAAAATGGTTTTCACGGATTTTAGTGAGGAGGACCCATAAAATGAGTAAATGCCCTATAATGAATTAGCGACGACGGTCACTTCGTGGCAAGTTAAAATCGAAAGTACCCTTTTTCACTCTATTTTAAACATATTTGACACCCTCCGCATCTAATATGACCCCCCCCCGACATCCCCCCTCCGCACCTACCCTCAACCTCCAACATCCCCAAACCCTTTATTTCCCACTCAACCTCCAACATCCCCAAACCCTTTATTTCCCACCATTGCAGCCGAGTGATTCCTTCCTCATTTACGCAATAGGGATTGATATTTAGAGTTCCTTTTGGGGGAAAAGTTTTCGGCCAGAGGCGCCCCCCCCCCCAAAGTCTCCAATTTTCTCTTATTTAATTGAAAGTTGCTGGTAAAAATCCAGACAAACTCGCGGTATGAAGCAGAAAATCCTCGCTTAAGCGTACATTTTTTTAAGGATTTTCTATCAGCTAAGTTCCTAAAACGATATGAATGGGCGAAATGAAACGATGGAGGGCTCGTGGTGGCTATGATTGCGTATAAAATTAATGTGAATTTGACCCGATAAGAACTCATGTCACAATGTCACCTTTTCAAATTATAAAACAAAAAACCACACAAAAAAACCGTGAAAATGACAAAGGAACTTATTTGTTTAGTTTTTGGACATCGTTTTCTTCTATGTTATAAAGCGATATGTCATGTGTCAAATGCTGGACTAAAATTATTTTACTGTCTAATTACTTCGGCAGCTTTTTTTGAGGAGGCTTGAACGCTCTTCAACTTCATATATTTGATGTGCACTCATCGTATCAAGCCGCACTCAAAATTTTATTCCCAGCGTTCTTTAAAGTATAATATTGCCTCCTTTTGTTTGAGATTGGAACGATAATATCATCCTCGTATTTTTCGTCTGGCTTCTGAACAGTACCTAGTTTTTTCAGCAATTACAAAACTCATGGCTTATACAATCAGTTTCGCGACGGAAAACTGACATTCGACATAATTTACCAGAAAAAATAGCAAATCTTGTTTTCGTGGTCTTGGCTATTGGAGCATCGTCTGCAGTCTCCACATTATTCTCTTTTTTAATCCGCCAAAAATAGACAAAACAAGATTGTTGAAACCTGGTCACTGAAGCTACAAGATTGATTCCATTACTCACAATCAGACGAGTTGAAATTATATTTCCCAAGTCATCATTTCGAGATTGAGCTGTTTTCAGAATTTGTTTCTTAGTTAGTTGGCAAACTTTCTACCTGATCAACTTCTATTCAAAGATCCTTCCGTTTTCTTCCGTTCAGTCTTTAAAAAAGCAGCTCCCTGCATTTTTACCGCAAACCATACGTTTCTCCTAGGTTTAAAAGTTGCCTCTTTTTATCTTAGTTTCGTTTTTGCTGGTTGACGGCTCACTAAGGTTGCGCTCTTTCAATTTTTTTTATAGTACTTTCTGGGGTTTTGTCTGCAAAATGTGAAACCACACCGCCATTTGATTTGAATTGCTCTTCTAACACATTTAGTGTATCATCATTTCTTACCAGCCCCTACCAGCGAGTTTCAATTCAATGTTTCATTTGCCTTTTACCCTCACAAAGACGCGCGTTTCTTATGAGCAATAGTCTCCGCACGGAACACACCTTTCTTCTGTGTCTTCATCCATTTCGAAAATTCGTAAGTCAATCAGTAACATTAACTGATAAATACTCGCAAAAAAGAACAAGATCGATGCACATCGGACAATCATTTATACAGTATATTTACAAATCACGCTGTAAAAGAGACCTCATCTCTAAAGTAAGTGTTAAGGTGATTCCAGGGTCGATTATAGTTCCAACTTTGGACACCACGTCGCGCTGCTCAAGAAGTCAACAGTTTTTGGCTAAAATTGACGAATTCACGCTATGAACACAAATTTCAGGAACGTCAGCACCTGCGAGCATACTTCAGGAAGATACCCTGAAAGTTTCAGGCTGAAACACTCAAAAATAAAGCCGGAAATTATGAAATACGAAACTTCCCGTAAGCCGCAATGAGTGCGAGTGAGGCAGACAGACGTATCATCACTCGCGCTCACTCTCACTCACTAAGCTTATGGCGAACGAATTTCATAATTTACGGCTTTAATTTTAAACCAATTTTGCTCATTTTGGGCTCAAAAAATCCATAAAAAATTTTTGCGGGTGCTGACGTTATTGGATTTTGCGTTTTATCTATGGTATCAGTTTAAAACGCCAAAAACACGAATTTTCCAAAAAGCGACTAGTGGCGCTATCCATCGGATTGAAATCTGGAAAAGTTTCGCCTGGAATCACCTTAAGTATATTTAAATGTCGAGAACAAAGTCATCACAATAAAATTCTCAAAAAATTAACCCTGTCTAAAATAATTTCTGTTTAAGATAAAAATTGGGACTCACAATGCATCAGAGATCTGATTAACTGAATCTGAAACTTAAAGATCTGACATAGACAACAATATCTGACATAAACTAACAGATCTGACTAATTTCCAGCCAAATATTCCAGAAATATAATGGCCATTATACCGTCAACTTTCAGTTAAATAAGAGAAAATTGGAGACTTTGGGGGGGCGCCTCTGGCCGAAAACTTTTCCCCCAAAAGGAACTCTAAATATCAATCACTAATGCGTAAATGAGGAAGGAATCACTCGGCTGCAATGGTGGGAAATAAAGGGTTTGGGGATGTTGGAGGTTGAGTGGGAAATAAAGGGTTTGGGGATGTTGGAGGTTGAGGGTAGGTGCGGAGGTGGATGTCGGGGGGGGGGTCATATTAGATGCGGAGGGTGTCAAATATGTTTAAAATAGAGTGAAAAGGGGAACTTTCGATTTTAACTTGCCACGAAGTGACCGTCGTCGCTAATTCATTATAGGGCATTTACTCATTTTATGGGTCCTCCTCACTAAAATCCGTGAAAACCATTTTTCGTGGGAGGAAAAATGCCCGAAGGGTAAATACGCTACTTGCACCCTATAGAAAATTTGACGTTCTTCAAAATTACCTTAGTAAAATTTTGCTGTAGGATGAGTCATTTTTCCGCAAAATGCAAAAAATTTCGGGAAAATGCTGAATCTCGAAAATTTGGAATTTTAAAATTAAAGTTTTGAGGGGTAAGGAAGGGTCTGACATGAAAATGTGTATGAACCTTTTCAGGAGCAAATTATGTCAGCTTTTATTTGATACTGAGGTGTTTTAGAGCTAAAATGGATAGTTTTCGCGTTATTTTGAAAAAACTGATTTATACGCCCTTTTTGAGGTCATAAAAAGTCGAGCGTACACGATATCGGTCAGGACTTTTTTCTGGTGGTTCTACACACCGAAAGGAACGCCTCTGCAAAAATTCAGCTTTTTGTAAATTTTTTCCGCTATTCGGTGATTATTGATCTAAATGTCCTGGACTAATGGGGCTGTTGCACTTTTCTGCTGTAAGCGATTTAAAAGTCGATTCTGGTGTAAAAACCTCGAAAAATAACGATGGCAGCACTAAAAACTTCCGAAACTCAATAAACGCTGTTATTTGCGCGAGCGTAATGGTGGCTGAGGGCAGTAATAATGGGAGATTCCCATCTTCATTTCGTCACTCTCTCTATGCTGACTAGGACGATTCACAGAGTAATTAGTCATCAGAGTAATGATCCACGTCCGATGAATGGTACTGTGAAAATTTGCCAAAGATTATGGTTTAGGTGCGCCTACACTTCTGAAACGAGCTCTGCCTTTGAATGAATTTTTTGTTGTTTTTTTTTACATTTTAACCAAACAAAATATGAGCGTGTTTTAAAAATAAGAAACCCTCCTTGATTTCATACATTTAACGATATTAATCCATTAAGAGACAGACGCTCTTTAACATCATAACTTTTCAGCTAACGCGCGAGATGATTCATGAGTAATAATTTTAATGGATAGCATGAATGGCCATTGAATGTGTTTGAAAGATTTAAAATGTAAACTCGATTTCAAAAGAATTGTGTGTATTTGTGTAGTTGTATCGTAGTGTACTTTAAGTAAATTTAGAAATTTAATTACTTACTGCATAGTTTGTTTGTTTTTGTTTTATTTGTTTAAAGTCTTTTAAGTCAGAGTTTTACACTTAATTGTGTCTCTCAGCACCGCCTTCAATCATGCAATGATGCTTCCTGTGCTTATACTGACAATGAGAATTGTCAACGAACCACATACAGTGGAACAAGTCAATTGGAAAAGTCGGACATAGAATATATGACTGAAATTGCGAATGTGAATGTTTTTATTGTTTTTACAGTAAAAAAACAAACTATAGAGGGTGATTTTTGTAGTAAATTTTACAATAAAACCAATGAAATCACTTTCAAACTTCTAAATTGGGTATTAACAAAGATGTATGCATTTAAAGTATCGGCGCCATGTCCGGCCCATCCATTGACTTTATTCACTGTGCGACGCTCAGGATTTTTTCGAATGTATTTCCTGCGTTTCCTGCAGACTTATGTTTTAAAGAAATTTCAGGAATTTAATGTACCAAATTTCAATGCTTTAATTGACTTGGCTGGCGGTGAGAGTGCAAAAAAGGCGCTCAAGCCTATTTTTTTTATTTATTTATTTTTTATTTATTATATACGTACCCCTTTCGAGCGGTACTCGCAGTGGCTCGCGCTCGGTATCTGTACTTGCATCGCATCTGTATCTGATATTGATAAAAGCTCAGTGGATAAGTCAGTGTGTGTGTTTTTTGCGTTTTTGGCTCGGTCTCCGATGACAACAATAAAACCCTCCTTTTTGGCCAAAAATAAGCCCAAAAGGGCCTTAACATCATCCCTCCTTCTTACAATGGGATAGTTGCAAGGGTCAACAATGTTGTGTTTTTTATAAAGAAAATGATAGTACTCGATGAGTTGAGAACAATGGTGCTTTTGGGGTTTTCCTAGATGTCCCGGTTTCGGAGATACGCACGTGTAAAGTTGTAAAAAATTGGGTCTGTATAGTGACGTCACTACGCGGAATTCCCCTTTAAAACAATGTATTTTGGGCCAAAATCTCATCTCCGGAACAATGGGACGAAATTAGAAACCAAAGGCATCTTTGTCCTCAGCTCATCAAGTACTTTCATTTTCTTAACAAAAAACACAACATTTTAAACCCTTGCAACTACCCCATTTCCTTTTCTCCAGATTTGTGACACAAATCTAACACAAGCAATACTTTTCGGATAGGCTGGGAGAGAAAAAAAAACGTTTTTCGGTAAAAGGGCGTATAACACTTCAACTTTGAACTTTCACTGCTCAACTAATTTTCACTCTACAAACTTGAAATTGAGTATACTTCTTCTTGAATGTTTGTTCTACAAGCCAGTCTTTCAAATTTTGAAAAATCTGCAGTAGTCTCTAAGTTATAACGTTTTAAACTTTCAAACGCGTTTTTCTCGAAAGTCGTTTTTTTGCCATACGCCCATTTACCGAAAAATTCCTCAAATGGTAAGAAACCGTTGTTGCCATATGGGGCTCTTGCAAACTTTTGCTATATAGGGGACTGAAGAGTTGATTCTTGCATAAAGACCAGTGAAAATGACAATGAGTACACTAAAAAATCACAAAATTCACTCTCAGAATCGGGCTTAGTGGCGGAGAGACGCAGGTATCATGGGAGATTCCTATCTAATTTGAGACATCTCTATGTGTTTCTGAAGAGAAAGTGACATAATAGACAGGAATCTCTCATGATACCTGCGTTGAACCGCCATTACGATCTTGCCGTTATTGCAGTTATGTGAGTTTATTACGGAATTTTAGCCTTTCCTATTGATAGTGTGATTTTTGTGATTTCCGCTGGTTGTTCCATCAGATTGGACTATTTATTTGCTTATAGCAAAAGTTTGCAAGAGCCCCATTGCACGAGTCACTACTCGCTACTATTGTGTTCACGAATCTACCCTGGTAAAAATGACGACTATACGACTATTCCAAAAACGACTATAAACATAGGTGCCGACTATAATCTATAGTTAGCCAACTATAATCCATAGTTGGCCAACTATGTTTATAGTCGTTTTATGGAACGGTTATAGTCGTCATTTTTACCAGGGTAGTAAAACTTAAATATTATAACTTCTCGCATGTTTTTGAGTCTTTATGGTTGTAAATTGAATTCAAACTTCACAGCACAGCCGTTATGAAAAAATATGTTTAATCATTCAAAGCCCCAATTACAAAAAACCCGACTGCACCCTAAAGATAAAAACAATCGTTCATTTCAACTTCTAACCAAGTAAGTTCGAAAGAAAGAAAGGTCAACAAATGACATGCGACTCAATACGAAAAAGAAGAAAAAAACAACCTGTAATTAATCATAATTGAGCTTTCCGAATAACCGTAAACGCTTTAATACGTACATCGCCCATCTAATTATCTTAATTATTAGCGTTTTTAAGTTAATTGCTGATCGCTTCTTGTTAAATATTATTTGGTCCGGTATTTGATATTTTCATGGTGCGGATGTATTTTTTTTGGCTTTGTTACTCGCTGCTGCCAAGTTAGTTTGTGAAAATATTGTGTTTTATCCAGAGCTGCGCCGTTTTGCGTATAAAGAATGGTATTTTTCAATTCACCGATGATTCCACCGCGCGGTTGAGAAAAGGTTACACAGTTTTTTTTTTTTTTTTTTTTTTTGTTTTTTTTTTTGGAGGGTTATTTGACTTATGTTCTGTATAAAACTTAGGTTATACAGTTCAGTTCAATGTATGACTGTAATGCACGAAAATACTCGCATCTGTAATATTTACTCAACCGGTGAAGTAATTGATGACTTAAAAAAACTTGCGGATATTTGTATTAATTAATGGCGTTTCCACCGATTGAGGAAAGATTACAGACCATAGTATTTTCGTGCAGTACCGTCATGCACTGAGCTGAACTGTGTAATTTTTTCTCAACCGGTGGAATCATGGGTGAATTGAAAAATGTCATTAATTACACGCAAAACGGCAGCTTTGGGCTTTTATCCTTCATCTGACAAATGTGAGGGTGATGAATTGTTTAAATCAAAGGCGTAGCATGCAATTTGGCAACGTTGCAGTATGTCCATTTAAACCCATAACAAAGATCGAACTATTGGGTGTTCGGTGAACACCTTCTCATTCGACTTTTTACAAGGGTTTAAATGGACACAATACAACGTTGCCAACTTGCACGCTACGCCACTAGTTTAAATTCCTGAACTATAGACACTAGACAGTTCCGTGGCTCTCTTTAGTTTCAAGCAGTGGTATAGCGTGCCATTTGGCAACGTTGTTTTGTTTCCATTAAAATCCATGTAAAAGGTCGAATGTGAAGGTGTTCGTCGAACACCCAACAGTTCGATCTTTTCCAAGGGTTTAAATAGAAAAATTGCACGCTACGCCATTGGTTTCAAGCTGCATCCGCAATCTACATTCCCGCACTTTATATTTAATTTCTTTTGGGTTTTTTTATAGTTTAGACGTATTAATCATGGATATGTAGAAATTTCCCCTTCACGTCTCTGTTTACTCTGAAAAAATAATGCCTCAATTCTAGTAATATTACGAGAAGCACAATTATATGGGAACCACAGAAAGTCTAGTACTTTGACCAGAAAATTCTGGTGTTAGTGCCAGAATATGGTCATAAAACTAGAATTTCCTGAACATTTCCATTATTATTCCATATTCAATGATACTTTCCGTAATTCCAAAAATAAACTTATACTCTCGTGTTTCAGGCTCACTAACAATACATACGCGAAAATGAATCATTCGATTATTCAACTTGTAAGTCTCTTTCACTCATGCGCACAGTTCACGCATTAAAACAAATTGCCCTCTACCGGCCCCTTGAGTCCTTGACCTATCGAACGTGTGAAAATATCATCTCTCTTTAATTTCCCGATGTTTCGTAATCTCCATTTTCTCACGGTCCAGCTTTAACTTAACTTTTATGCATCTCTTCCAAGGTATCCAGTAATATGTTAATTTTAATTACTGAATTTCCGTTTGGGTCATTGCACGAAGCCGACTCAAAATCGACCAATCGATTTTGATTAAAATTGCACCGCGGCAATAGCGCGGTTGCTCGTGGCATCTTGCACGAAAAAAAAAAACTACGATAAAAATAACCATAAGGATACCTGATTTTGGCACCTGCTAGATGTTATGGTAATGTTAACCAGAAGTATACTATGTTTTGACTAGGTACTAGGTGATGTTATACCTGATTGCATGTCGAATTTACTCAAAGTATCGGTAAATGTACCATACTTCTGGTCAAGTTTACCATAACATCTAGCAGGTGCCAAAATCAGGTATCCGTATGGTTATTTTCACAAATCTTTTTTTTCCGTGTGCAACGATGCTTTTCTCCATTTAAAACCGTTGTAGAAAATCGATTCTAGTAGAGGCAGATTGCCCAACCAATAAACACGATTATTTTACACAGGTTAAATTGGATAACGATACAACATGTCAACACTGTGTAATAAAATGAGCGACGGCTCGTGCAATCTGGCAACTATGCTTTTCTCCTTTTAAAACCGTTGTAAAAAATCGATTCTAGTAGAGGCATATTGCCCAACCAATAAACGACTATTTTACACAGCTTAAATGGGAGTTAACGATGTAACATCCGTCAACACTATGTAATAAAAATTGTCAAATCTCGATAAAAAATCAAGTTCATCCCACCTGTGGTTGAGTGATTGAACTTGCAATTTTGAGGGCATCGCTCTGTTTGGAATGAAAAGACACACTGCCGAGGTTTACCACTCTACAAAAATTCCAATAAATCAATGTATGGGACCCTGTAATAAATCATCATCGAATGAAATTATTGCATTGTGGTCTGTCATTGAGAGCTTTACGGTCGAAGTATACTGGGAGAATGGGTCTGAGTCTGTAAAACCTGAATTTGATGATTGGTGCAACTTACAGATTTTGTAGCGAGATGAACGATGCAATGGTGTCGTTTAAAAAAAAAAAAAAAAACGTGTCGCGTGTATAGAAAGTTTGCATTCTAATTTTTGTCTTTTTTTAGCGTTATATCAAATATATTTTTCATTTATTTACATGTATATTTACAAAAAAAAAGTGGCCAGCCCCGCAAGCGCGGCTATCGACTCTTAGCGACATTCATAGACCTGATGCCTAAACTCATGCCAATTTTTCCTTTTTTTCCCCCCAATCGAAACTTGAAAGTAATTCTCTTGAAAGTTTCGTTAACTTTAAGTAATAATAATAAACTAAAATTTTCTAACTTAAAAACATAAGCAAAACATGAGATGCGTCCCTCAACCCTATTTTTTTCATTTTTTTATTTATTTATTATTTATTAAATTACGTTGTATTAAATTTTGATCCTGTTTCTTATGGGAAAACCCGCGAGAGCGAGTGAGGCGGAACATTTGTTTGGAACCAATTTTTTTTGTGACGTCACACTAAACAGGTCTGCTTCAGACTTTTGTCATGGTCTCATCGCGTTATTTTCGCAGCATTTTACACTAGAAACGATAGTCCATTTGACTGATTAAGAAAATTTTAGCTATCGAATATCATTCACTTCAAGAATTGATGATTGCTAACTGATGCCGCTGATCGGTAAAAAATCTAGCCAATGAGAGTCGAGAATGAATTTCTAAATGATATTCTCGTAAAAATGAAAACTGAGATTATAATATTCCATAACATAATCTCTAAATCAGCTCTGAATGACATGGCCATTTTTAACAACAACAAAAAAAAAACTAGCGTTTTCGAAGCTATAATTATGTTTGTCTCCTAGGAAAATGACTTCTACGCAGGGTCTGTAAAGTAAACTTTATTCGGAAAGTTCGTCATTTCCGAAATTATCGTGGCGAAAGGAGTCAGAAAGGATAGAAGATGAGATTTCTGACACCGGTTATGCAATAATTCGAAATCGAATCTACCTCCGGAGGTGAATTCGAAATTTCCAATGGGTCTGTTGCAAACTTTTGCTACAGCGCTATAGAGTGTTCAATCTCATGTAAAATCGCGCGAAAAGTCCATTGGTGGCACCAGAAAGTCATAAAATTCAGTATAAAACTCACGAGAGACGTTTAATGAAATCCAAGATGGCGGTAAAATATTGAGCAACCTGTATGCATGCACCACTAACATCCAAGGATAGCCAACCTCACAATCTCGATCGCACCCAATCACAAATTAAATAAACACATAACCTCTGAAGCTGTGATAGGTTGTCAACGTTGGCAATCCTTGGATTTTAAAGGTGTATGCATACAGATTGCTCGATATTTTACCACCATCTTGGATTTCATCAAACGTCTCTTGTGAGTATATTATCGCATTTCATGACTTTCTGATGCCATCAATGGACTTTTCGGGAAATTTTACATACGATGAAACAATCTTTATCATTGTAGCAAAAGTTTGCAACAGACCCATTGTTGGAATTCAACGGTCTCCGGTGAGACCAACGAAACAATCGAATATCATCGAAATAAAATGCAAATCCATCGAATATCATACGACGGTGAATGATATTCGATCGCTAAAATTTGCTTATTGATTGAGTTGGTGTTGTTTTGTGTTTTGTTTGAATTCGTTGCTCATGATGTGTTTGATTTGTTTGTGCAGGTGGGAATTGCCATGGACGGTCCGCGAGCCCTGGATGTAATGACGCTTCTGCAAGAGCGGTTGGCGCTCTTGACTGGGGGTCGCGACCTGCGAGGGGGTCCCGTCGTCACCTTCCCAGTCACCCCTCGCCGGGAACGTGCCAAACCTGACGACTACCGACGTCTTCTCCAGTATCTCTTTGCCATACCCTCGTAAGTACTTATATATAATATAATTAATAATTATCTCACACTCACATTCATCGTTAATTCAATGGACTGTTGCATAATTTTACCACAGAGGATTGAAGAGTTGATTCTTGCATAAAAACCTGTAAATATTACGATGAGTACTCGACAAAATCACAAAGTTTACTCTCTGGGCCCAATAAATGTACGGCACAAACGGGCTTTAGGCAATGAGCTATAACTTTAGAGTGGCACATCAAGGAACGTTCCGCTGGTTCATTGTTGTCATCTAGGGCGCCGCCATCTTGCCGTAAAAATCGATTTATACTCATATCTAATTGTAGTTAAATTCTGGGACGAAATTTAACCTTTTTGCTTATGTATGTACTTACTAGAGTAGATGAATAATATTGACATAGTATATAGTGTATGTAGGTAAAGACAATTTAGGGGTAATTACATGGCTATAGTTTATTTCTACTTGAGACGAGTCAAGTTTACTGCCAAACCCTATAGACACCATAATCGACTATCAAATCGCTTACAGCAAAAGTGTGCAACAGCCCTATTGAAAATAATCGATATTTTTGGACGGTCTAAATAAACCTCCATGAAAAAAAAAAAAAAAAAAAAAAAAATCGATATTTTATTATGGGTCTTTATGGGAGTAAATGATTTTCGATTTTTCCCGAGCTGTCACTCCGCTTGTTGTTTCAACGCTTCTAACTTTGTTCTCTCTTCAATCCGACTCTGAAATGAGCATGATCTCGCAAACACCTGCTCGCTCACACAGTCAAGCCGGATATACACCATACACTATATGCAGCAACTCGTGTCGGCTCGACTTGTAGTAGGTTCCCTGCCGTTTCGACATTTCGGCGTGGGTAATCTCGGTCGTAGGCATTTTGTTCCAGCTCAAAGGCTCATTGAAGTAGGTCAAGAGTCTTTCAAGCGAAAGTCTTGGTGCTTCGTTGTCACTTTTTCCCTCCTCAAAGGGCTCATAACTCACTGCTCAATTACATTTGCAATAGTTTTTAGGACGCGGATGAATTTTTATCGTGTCCCTTTGATTTTTATATATGTATAGACGGTTTTAGTGCGAAGTCAACGGTTAGCCAACAACCAAACTATCTCACTCACTCTCCCGTGACCCCCATGTATATCCATCTCTTTCTAGTATTGAAATTCGTATACAGGGCCTTGTTTTACGACTTATTATTATCGAAATCGCATTAATATGCCTCGAGGAATTCATTTCTGCCATAAAATTTCACAAAATAAGTCTCTATATACGATTTTTGAAATTAGAGTGAGATGGCAGTACATGGGGGTCACGTGAGAGCGAGAGAGACAAACCGGCTTTGTTTGGAACGCTCATCACCGGCAGTCGCCATCACTAAAACCCTCTATCGTGTAAGAGAGTTATTGATCATATTCTAATCAGCGGGCCGATCATTTACTTCATCGTTAAACCGATCGTTAAGACTGTGTATGAGTGATTCTATTGCTCGAAAATTGTAAAACTTGGCCGTAGTTATGGGAACTATTTTTAAGAGTCCCGTTTGTTACTTAAAGGTTATTCATGAGTAACCTTTAAAATCGGACACTATAACGATGGTGACCATTGCAACGACATTGTAAGTTTTACAATTTTCGACCAATAGAATCACTCATACACAGTCTTAACGATTGGTTTAATGGTGAAGTAAATGATCGGCTCGCAGAGCTACCGTTTTGCGCATAATTAATGGCATTTTTCAATTCACCGATGAATCCATCGGTTGAGAAAAGATTATACACAGTTCAATTCAATGTATGACTGAAATGCACGAAAATACTCTGATCTGTAATTTTTTCTCAATCGGTGGAAACTCGGTTAGTCAATTAAAATATCCGCAAGTTTTTTTAAAGTCATCGACGATTCTTCCGGTTGAGAAAAGATTACACATGCGAGCATTTTCGTGTATTGCAGTCATGCACTGAACTGAACTATGTAATCTTTTCTCAACCGGCGGAATCATCGGTGAATTTATAAATGTCACTAATTATAGGCAAAACAAAAGCTCTGATTCTAAATCCCTTTCGTCCGTCATACGACCTATATTAGCGTTCTATAAACCCGCTTGTCAAGAAACAAAATTTTACTTGTAGCAGCAGACATTTTCCTCGGGTTAAAGGAATTCCCCCTTATACAATATTTCACTGTGCAGTTTCTTTAACACAAACGAAATACACCTTGGATTAAAAAAATAATTCTCTCGGTGTGGAATCATCTCAGGGTCTCGAATTTTGAAAAATAATCAAAAAATGTTTCGTTTTTTTGTGAGAAATGTTTAGATTTCCCGAGAAACTGGCACAGGACTTCCATTTTCGATACAAAATCACGCTAATGTAGGAATTAACGCACAGAATGAAATCACAGCCTGTTACATGTTCAAAGCGTTCAAACATAGATGGATAACTGATAGCGGAAACTCGGAAAGTATTGCTGCGTGCGTATGTCGGACGTGTCGCACAGTGGAACGAATGAACCTCTTAATAGCCAAGCCCGAGTATACTTGTTTTTCTCTTCAGGTCTACTTCACAATATTTCAGTCTTCGTTCCGGATAAACGCGATTCTCGATAAAAACACTTACAAGATAATGTTTTCTTCGGGCGCCTTCAATTCGTCGTATAGGCAATTCCAACTCCCCCGAGTACGAATAGTTAACTACCCTCCCTATATTCACGGAAGAGTGGCGTTCTTTTGATCAAACCTGGTCTGTAATGGGTTAATGGTAGAGGCCGGTAAATTAGTACATCTTTGTTAATATGCAGTGTAAAAGTTTGGCTAGTTGTCTTTATTTTTCAATTTCCTACGAGAATCACCCCCTATAGTTTGTTTTCTGACGGTAAAAACATTAAAATTTGCATTTTTAGTAATACATATTCCTTGTCCGACCTGTTCTATTGACTCCCTCCACTGTGTGTCGGTCAGTGTTGGTACGATTCAATGAAATGGGGATACTTTTCATGCACAGAGTGCTGTGTTATCTTTCCTTTCATCGGGTATCGATTGATGTTAGCACAAAAGCCCGCTAATGCATTCGATTCCATTCAAAGTATGGCTTTAAACAAACGAATAGACACGGAAAATTTCAGAGTTCGGAATTTATCACTGTATGCGGATGGATTAAAGGAGACACTGCTCACATTGCTCTTGGCTCAATACTCAAAAACTTTTAAAATTAATTTAAGGTGATACTATGGCAAACTCCCGAAAATTTTAATCCGATAGATGGCGTTACTTGTTGCTGGCTCCGAAAATATCCGTTTTTTGACGGATTTCGGCTGTTTTCTTTGAACAGACGAATAGTAGACAAAAAATGGGAATGTCAGCACCTGCTTAATTTTTCGCTTGATTTTTTGAGCCATAAACGGGCCAAATTGGTTCTAAATTAAAGGCGTAACTATGCAAAGAAAAAATCATGTGTAATTTGGAGTTGTATCAGTAAAGATTACAGGTTTCTTCTATTATTCGTCTGTTCAGAGAAAACAGTCGAAATCCGTCAAAAAACGGCTATTTTCGGAGCCAGCGACAAGTAACGCCATCTATCGGATTAAATTTTTCGGGAGTTTGCCATGGACTCACCTTAAAACCATCACTTAAAATTTCACGTTTTGCCAGTAAATATTTTGTACAAAAAATAATGAGCTTGATTGAAATAAATGGGAGCAAACTGGAAATTCACGTCGCCGTCAGTCACAGTAGAATTTCTTTGGTTTCTTTTTCTGGGTTCTTTTTTTTACCAAAGATTTTGACTGTGGTGTATACCCACGTGTGTTTTTTTCTTCCTCTTTTTTCTTTTTATTTGCTGTGTGGTATTTTTTTTTTTTTTTTTTTTTTTTTTTTTTTTTTTTTTTTTTTTCAATTACGCGCCAATATAATGTGAATACAATTGGAACGGAATTTCTGTAACACGCTCCTGGGGTATTAAAGGTAACACAGGTATTCTGAATTCAGACGAGGGTACACGGAAAAAAAACTACGGTGAAAATAACCATACGGATACCTGATTTTGGCACCTGCTAGATGTTATGGTAATGTTAACCAGAAGTATACTATGTTTGACTAGGTACTGGGGTGATGTTACCTAATTGCATGTCGAATTTACTCAAAGTATCGGTAAATGTACCATACTTCTGGTCAAGTTTACCATAACATCTAGCAGGTGCCAAAATCAGGTATCCGTATGGTTATATTTTCACTAAGCTTTTTTTCCGTGTAGTCGGGTCACTTTGTGTGGAGTCTGATGCGAACCTTAAGGCATTCCTCCTTTTGAACGTCAAAGTTTTCGCGAGAATATATTTTTGAAAGTTCAAACACGGAAAAGGAGAAGAAAGTTCATTTTTTTTTAAAATGAAGGATTCAGCGGTTTCCTTGAATCATCTCTCGCGTTTCCAACCATCCAACCGGCATTCCTGAAACCTGAAAATGACGGCAGGAAATATTTCTCGGACTTTTCATCAAGTATTATACAAACTACGAATTGAAGGAAATGATACCTGCTGATTAATGCTCATTGAACTGACAAGTTTCCGAAAAGTAATATCCCTGAATCAACACGCTGATACTTTCTAGTTAATCCAAGAATGAAAGCAGTCTTTTCATCGCTTTGTTGAGGGGGGGTCAAAATTATGATGCTCTCTCTCTCTCTCTCTCTCTCTCTCTCTCTCTCTCTCTCTCTCTCTCTCTCCCTCCCTCCCTCTCTCTCTCTCTCTCTCTCTCTCTCCCTCCTGTTCTTTCGTCCTTTTTTCTTTTTTTGTTCTGCTGGAAGATTTCCCCCCAACAAAGTGTCTTCTTTTTTTCCCTCCGTCCATTGTATCGATCGATTAGTCAAAAACCTTGGGAAGTAATGGGAATGAGAGATTTACGCAAGGAAAACCGCAAAATCTTAGAACGTTTCGGCACTTGTGTAATTTTTTAGTGTATTTTTAGAGCCCAAAATGAACGGGATTTGGTTAAGATTACGGAGTAGGGTAAAAAGGAGTGTAATGGGTCTGTTGCAAACTTTTGCTACAGCGATAAAAAGTGTTTACTCCAATTTAAAATCGCCTGAAAAGTCCATTGGTGGCATCATAAAGTCAATAAATACAATATTAAACTCACAAGAGGCGTTTATCGAAATCCAAGATGGCGGCAAAATATCGAGGAATCTGAATGCATGCACCGTGATCATCCAAGGATTGCCAACTTTGACAACCTCACTGCAGGTAGAGGTTATGTGTTTATTTACGTTGTGATTGGTTGTGATGGATATTGTGAGGTTGGCTATCCTTGGATGTTCGTGGTGCATGCATACAGATTGCTAGATATTTTGCCGCCATCTTGGATTTCATTAAACGCATTTTGTGAGTTTATTGTTGCATTTCATTGCTTTCTGATGCCATCATTGGACTTTTCAGGCGATTTTACATTAGATTGCACACTCTATAGCGCTGTAGCAAAAGTTTGCTACAGACCCATTGATTACACAATTCCTGGGTAATCGGTAATCGTCAAACCTTTTGATGGTAATTAAATGTATTCTTCACTGATACATATTCAACTGTAGGGTCTTCTCGATTAGATCTAATTCTTCTGCAACTAATATGATGGAAGGCTTGTTAAAAATCAGCCCTGATTACCGTTAAATCTCTCTCCGAAAAAACGACGATTACGATTACTCGGTAATCGTGTAATCGATTATCACCCCCATTTGCCCAACTCTATGGTTGAGAATAACAGCTGCAATATTGGATATGATTTTTTCCATAAATTCAAAGAGTGCGAGTTTGATGTGCGAGCGAGACTATATCCATTTTCCTCACTCGCTTTCGCTGGGGTTTATGACCATTGACCATGTCCATACTGCTCGTTCTAAAGAATACTTTGTGCTTCATCAACAGACATTTCATTGAAACGGTCAAAAACTTAGGCCATTCAAGAAGGTGACGCAAAGACGTGAGAAACTTTGAACTTTGAATTCAAAAGTCAATACATCTGGACAGTTTTCCCGAAACCAAACACTCGGTTCGAAAGATTTGTAACTGACGGGCTTTGTTTTTGACAAGCAGAGAGGGAAGCTTCCAAGGCCCACGCGTGCATGAGAAACAGAAAACTTGAGGATGAGGTTGTGAGGAAGTCAAGAAAAAAGTTGAAAGCTCGTTTTGTCCGTTCTGATTGATGTTGACAAGCTGACAACAACATGAAATCATCGTGATAATGTCAACCAGTAGCGCACCGAGAGTTCCTTCATCTCTCTCTTTCCTCCATTAAAAAACGTATGTTAGACAAGGATGGACAACGGGGTAAAACCCCCTCTTTCTGTCCTTGTCCTACTTATACATTCAAATGGGAAATGAGAGAGATGGAAGAGATCCTGGTTGCGCCAGTGATGTCAACTGAGAAAAGGGTGCGGGTATTCTCTCCGCGTCACGTGACTTTCGGCGAAGATCCTTTTGAATTAATAAGGCAACTTTTTCCAAGGGGTTGACGCACATGTTATTTCCTCCTTTCTACGATCCGAAATTAGGGCACCTAGTTTTTCCATGCTACAGTTTCCGTTCAAGAATCTTATCGACTCAAATAATTCTTTGCTTCTGCGAAGGCGATATCATTATTTTTTCAATTTTTAACGAGAATTCATACTTAACATCATCTTCATCGATCAGAGTTTTGAGGAGGTTGATTGAGTTTGAATTGAAGTCTGAAAATATTAAAGGGTCTATGACGAAGATTAGATGGAAACTACCAGGAGCGCGTAGCAAGAAATTTTCTATCCCTCTCTTGCATTCATTAAAATATGTATGTTAGAAAAAGACGAAGATAGGGGCTAAAGTCACGTGATGGCCCCGTAAGCTATCCTATTCTAACACATGGGCGGATCCAAGGGGGGGGGGCACGACGGCATGCCCCCCCGGACCCCCCAAAAAAAAAAAAAAAAAAAAAAAAAAAAAAAAAAACGGTAGGAGGAAGAAAAAGAGGGGATCAGCAAAAGAAAAAAAGAAGGGAAAAACAAAAGCCTTTTAGTAACCTTAGGTAAATTAGACTAGGTTTTGCGGGGGGGGATGCGTAAAAGGGTCTTAATTTCATCCACTAGACATCCATTTTCTACGAAAATGCAAAGAAATTAGTTAGCTGGCATTCCAAAATTTGAATGCAAAGTGGGAGCCGGGACCTCATTTTATAAAATGTTCTTCTAAATTTTAAAACTTATTCAAATAAATTGGTCTTTGATTTATTTAATCTAAGTGTGATTCATGTAACTTTCTAAGTATTATCTTATTTGGGAATGGAGAAACAATATAGCAGGGGCGGGATCTTCCACTTTTACAAACAAAAATTGAAAGGGGTAGAATAAAAATGAGGAGTTTTTCAAAATTTTCTGCCCCCTTCATTGACTGGGGTGTCCCTCTAGACCCCCCGCTTCCGTTACAAAAATCCCCCCCTTGAGACTTTCCTGGACCCGCCCTTGTTCTTACACATGCGTTCAGTTGGGAAGAGAGAGTTACGGACCAATTCCTGTATATCCGTCTGTGATTGTAACGTGTGCATTTTGCAACGCTGCCGCCATCACAACTTCGAGTTTTTCTTTATAACAAAAAAAAAAAAAAAAAAAAAAAAAAAAAAAAAAAAAAAAAGCTTTCGCTAGGTCAAAGGATGGATTTTGAAACTTTTTATGACCTCATATATGTTCGAACCTGTTTTACGCCAGAATCGCTGTAGTTTTGTTACTTGTGGCAAAAGTTTGCTGCAGACTAATAAAGAGTCCCAACATACTACAATGGTTGAGTCGGAACTCGGAAGGGTGTTCATTCCAATCTCAATGAACAAAAGAAGATACAGCAATAGTACGAGAAACACCACGATAACTTTGGACTGAGTAATCTTTCTGTCAGACCGGTGGAATCATCGGTGAATTAACCATTTCAATACCACGCCCAAGCAATAAGCATACTTGTTTTCGTTACTAATGATCTGCTTCACATCAACAAGATTTTCAATCTTTGTTGACATTTACAAAAAAGTGTTTCGACGAGCGCCTTCAATTTGTGGGATAGGCAAAATTAACATTCCGGAGTAGGAATATATATCTACCTTCTTAATTAAAGCGAGCAAACGGAGATTCGTCTTCGAAAAACCTGCTGTGAGTAAAAGGGTTACAATATTGTACTGAAAATCCGCATAAAGGCAGTTCTCCTTCTTCTTTGCTTGTAGAAAAATTTGTAACAGACCCGTTAAGCGTAGCCCAGGTATTTGAATGGACGATAATTCGTTCAACAATGGGGCTCTCGCAAACTTTTGCTGTTGGCAAATGACTAGCCCAAGCTGATGTAATAACCAGCGTAAATCACGAAAATCACACTAAGAAAGTCTAAAATTCAGTAATTAACTCACATAACTGCTACAACGGCAAGTTTGTAATGGCGGTTCAACGAAGGTATCATGGGAGATTCCTGTCTATTATGTCACTTTCTCTAATCTCTACGGAAACACAGAGATATGTCTCAATTTAGATAGGAATCTCTCATGTTGATACCTACGTCTCTCTGCCATCAAGTCCGATTCTGAGAGTGAATTTCGTGATTTTTTACATGTTTTTATGCAAGATTAATCTCTTCAATCCCCTATAGCAAAAGTTTGCAAGAGCCCCATTTGAGGGATAGGCGAAATTAACATTCTAGAGTAGGAACCCGCTTAATTAAATCTAGCAAGCGGAGATTCGTGGATTCGTCTTCGTAAAACCGGCTGGGAGTGAAAGGGTTAAAATATTGGACTGAAAATCCGAAAAACGGCAGTTCTTCTGCTTCACTTGTTCGTAGAAAAAGTTTGAAACAGACCCGTTAACCCTTTAATGACCAGTTAGTTCTACAAAACACCACTCCTCCGTTTCTAGAGGGAATGTTGTTAACTGTTCGTACTCGGCGGAGTTGGAATTGCCTATACGACGAATTGAAGGCGCCCGACGAGATCTTATCTATTGTAGTGTTTTCATCTTTATTTGCGTTTATTCGGAATGAAGACAAAAACAATGTGAAATAGACTCATGGAAAACAAACGAGTACACTCGGGCTTGCCGCTTGGCTCATATCGGGTGAAGCGTAGCCCAGATATTTGAATGGACGATGCGATGATTCGTTCGACAATAATGGGGGCTCTTGCGAACTTTTGCTACACGGGAATGAAGAGTTAATTCTTGCATAAAAACCTGTGAAAATGACTATGAGTACACTAAAAAATCACGGAATTCACTTTCAGAATCGAGCTTTAATGGCGGTTCGACGCAGGTATCATGGGAGATTCCTATCTAAATTGAGACATATCTCTGTTTTTTCGTAGAGAGAGTGACATAATAGACAGGAATCTCCCTCGGTACCTGCGTCGAACCGCCATCGCCATCTTGCCGTTATAGCAGTTATGTGAGTTTATTACTAAATTCGAGACTTTCTTAGTGTGATTTTAGTGATTTTTGCTGGTCTTAACCCCTTATGGGCCAAGCCCGAGTATACTCGTTTTTCTCCTCTATCACGGAAAAAAAACTACGGTGAAATTAACCATACGATAGCTGATTTTGGCACCTGCTAGATGTTATGGCAATGTCAACCAAAATTATACTATGTTTTGACTAGGTACTAGGTGATGTTACCTGATTGCATGTCGAATTTACTCAAAGTATCGGTAAATGTACCATACTTCTGGTCAAGTTTACCATAACATCTAGCAGGTGCCAAAATCAGCTATCGTATGGTTAATTTCACTAATCTTTTTTTTCCGTGATAGTCTATTACACATTGTTTCAGTTCTTATTCCGAATAAACGCAAATATAGATGAAAAAACTACAAAATTAGGTCTCGTCGGGAGCCTTCAATTCGTAGGATAGGCAATTCCAAAACCTCCGAGGACGAACAGTTAACTATCTTCCCTGTATAAACGTAGGAGTGGTGTTCTCTTGAAGTAACGTGGTCATTAATAAAGGGTTAGCACAAGATTGGACTATTTATTTGCTTACAGCAAAAGTTTGCAAGAGCCCCATTGCATCACGCATCTTTCGGGAAACTGCAACACAGGTGCGATGTGGCATCAGCCCGCGGCATGCGGCTTGCCGCATAGCGCGGCGCGGCGCGAGTAGTAGTCGCATTCGGTGAGAAATCGAAGCTATTTCACGAGGTCTGATTAATGTTTACAATGGTGGCGGATTGAGAGATTAAACTGGGATTAATTAGAGGCAACGACTCTAGCAAGCGAGCGAGCGAGCGCATCTGGGAAAAAGAGACAAGGCGTGAGAGGTGGCCGATGGCGCGGTGGGGGGGGGGATGCGAAGCACCGACTCTCCACTCCACTCTGCAGCACTACAGTCTACTCTACAAACTCTCCCACCCCACCCCTCCCCTCCACTCTCACCCCACCCCCAACCATCGTCACATCCCGACAGTATACAACTTCGAGAGAGGAACATACATTTTGTTTATATGTATGTATGTATATGCAGCAGACATCGAACCGCTGCCATGCCGTCGCCCGATCCGAAACGCTGAGACCGTCTGATTTGGGGGGGGGGGGTGCGGAGGAAAGGGGGGCCGTTCTCTGAGAGCTGCGGCTGTGGTTACACGCCGTACGTCAGGCCTATGCGATATGGAATGGGGTTGGGGTGAGGATTAAGGTGGTGAATGCAGTAGGACGAGAGAGAGAGAGAGAGAGAGAGAGAGAGAGAGAGAGAGAGAGAGAGAGAGAGAGAGAGAGAGAGGGGGGGGAAAGTGAGAGAGAGAGGGGGGGGGTCAATGGGTCGACTTGTGTCTAATGTCTGACTTTGCGTCGCGGCGCACGTGTGCCGAACGCCTTTTGCCGGAAGCATTCGAGTTCGTCGTTCGTTGTTCCTCGTCTTGTCTAGCGCGCGCTTCGTTTGAAAAGCTGTCGCGCGTCGCATCGCGTCATCGCCCCAAGAAGCCGGCAGAATGTCTCGCTGAAGTTGTGTGTGTGACTGACTTTTGTCAACTTTGTGAGCATACGGTGTGGTATCTACGCGACGCAACGGCGACGCTCAAAGGATGATGATTTGCAAGTTTTAGGTGCAATGTTTTGTCAACTAGAGTTTGTATTCGCATTTACTCTCGGTGATGCCGCAAATAATCTTTGGAGAACTTTTCGCGGTCTGGTAAATGGAAGGTTTTCAAACCTCGGAAGGAAATTGAAGCCATTCATAGTACGGGTAGATACAGGAATTTATCTGTCTCTCCCTCTTACCCCATTTGAATACGTGCTTTAGAAAAGGACTGAAGCTGGGGCAAAAGGTACGTGATGGCCCCATTTGCTATCATTTTCTAACGTATGTATTTAGCCGGAGAGAGAGAAAGACAAACTCCTGTATCCGTCCGTAAATGAGGGTAGATTCATAGACATATGAAATTTGCGCTTTCATGCGAATCAATGCACTCAGAGGATTACGTTTTCCAACCAGTTCATTTTAACTTAAATTAATATTGCGCACTTTTGCTATAAGCTATTTAATAGCACATTCTGGTGTAAAAACCTCCGAAAATAACGATGGCAGCACTAAAAACTTCCGAAATCCCCTCCAAAACTCAATAAAGTTTTTTTTTTTTTTTTTTTTTTTTTTTTTGCGCGAGCGTAGTGGTGGCTTAGGCCAGTAATAATGAGAGATTTTCATACAACAATACTGTAACCCCATCAAGAAAGTGACCAATAAGAGACTGATTTCATTTGACACCGGTGTCACTAGATGTCACGGTACCATTCATCGGATGTGGATCATTACTCTGATGACTAATAAATTACTCTGTAAATCATCCTGGTCAGCATAGAGAGAGTGACGAGATTAAGATAGGAATCTCCCATTATTACTGCCCTATGCCACCATTACACTCGCGCAAATAAAAGCGTTCATTGAGTTTAGGAGTAGATTTCGGAAGTTTTTAGTGCTGTCATCGTTATAATTGGAGGTTTTTACACCAGAATCACTTGTTAAAATTGCTGATAGCAAAAGTGTGGAACAGCCTGATTACAACTGTATTCCATGTAAACCAGAGGCGGCTCGTGCTATTTGGCAACAATGTCTTCGCTCCATTTGAATCTTTGTTCAATAATCGAATGCTTTTGAATCGGCTGCTTCACTTTCAAATCGATCGTTTTACATACAATCACATGCGGAGGGATATAACATTGTTGTCAAATTGCACGAGCCGCTACTGATGTAAACAAGATGAATTTTCTGGATCCATGCACCACTGACGGGATACAGTGTTGCCAGATCGAGGGGAAAAAGTCGTGTCGTCCCCATTTAAATCAATGTAAAGCGTACGGCTTTTACACCCCAATCTGGCAACACTGGAAACACGCACGGAAAAAAAAGATTAGTGAAATTAACCATACGATAGCTGATTTTGGCACCTGCTAGATGTTATGGTAAACTTGAACAGAAGTATGGTACATTTACCGATACTTTGAGTAAATTCGACATGCAATCAGGTAACATCACCTAGTACCTAGTCAAAACATAGTATACTTTTGGTTAACATTGCCATAACATCTAGCAGGTGCCAAAATCAGCTATCGTATGGTTAATTTCACCGTAGTTTTTTTCCGTGCGGGAAGCATAGCATAGCGGGTGCTGGGCAAAGACATTATAGAAGAAGACTGGCCCCTGCTATCTCTTTGCACGGGGGAAAAGTGAAGCCGGTCTTGAGTCGGGTCGATGGGCAGGGCACTTCCCCGCGCGGGGGTATGAACCAAATTAACATTAGCTCTTATGGAGCTTCGCTCTTCAAACCTATTTTAGTCAATTATTCTTGCGAATAACCGTGTCGAGTCTCACATATGTTGTACATTATAGTATACCATACATTTAAACCGAAAATGTGGATCAATTTAAAGCGTCCGTTCTTTAATAATCGAAGTTAACGATCGGTCGGTCATTGTTTACTTTAGCACCCATAACCTCTCTGCCGTACTTTCAATCGAAAATATCTAGCGGATAAATTGACCGAAACATTCGTTTGAGTTCGTCAATCTCAACTTTGGCATAAGCTGCATATCATAATAGCGTACTTTTGAAAACTAACAGTAATTAACATTCTTTTGAAACAGTTTTATGTATCGGCTCCATAAGACGCAATGTTAATTTGGTTCATACCCCCGAGCGGGGAAGCCCCAGCCTGCGACAGTAACCGGCTTCAAATCTCGCCGCTAGGGGCCAATCTTCTTCTATAATGTCTTTGGTGCTGGGTCTCTATTTGTCTCTATGGAGTGTGGACATACTGAACTATTTGGCAACATCGAGTCTGACCCGCCGCGCGCTCTGGTGTTTGACATCGGCGGCATCGAGAGCACTTTTGAGTCTTAAATCTAATTAACCGGAAAGTGTCTCTGCCTATGCAAACTCAGCCGTTTTGCACTTCAACGATGGGCGATGGATGCACTATGTCACTCCTCCGACCCGCGTACCACTGCACTGTGACACTGCTTGCTCTCCACGTCAAACTTGTCCTAGTCCCCCGAATCTCAGAAATAGGAACTTATTACACCCCTCGGCGAGGTATAGTGACATCCATTTTCTGGAGAGCGGAAAGTGAATATCTCGGAGGAAGGGAGGGGGGAGAGACCGAGATTCAGATCTAACTAACGCCTCCTTAACTTTGAAAAGCTTCGGGAGAATGGGGAGTGTGCTATTGATTCAGGAATCCGATGTTTGTAAATTGACTCCCGAGTCATTAGGAGCTCACCCTCGAGCAGTATAAGCACCGGTAGCGGCGTACTAGGTCAGTGGTTTTGAAAGGATTAGAGCGTTGGAGTGTGTTTTCTGAGCAGGGCGATATTGTGTATCATAGTCATTAGGGGAAAATATGTAATGAATGCCACATAATCGGTGTAAGCTCGGTTTTTTTTAAAGGGGGAAGGCTCTTTAATGGTCTCCTATTTGCCCGATTTGTGCAAGAACGCGAAAAGGTAAGGTTTTAAACGATTTTTTTTTTACTCCCTCCTTAAGCTTTTAAGATACATATAGATCGCGTTGAGATTCGGGTGGCTTCTCAAGGAATTTTTGCTAATCTGAAGTCAGGGCCGTAGTTATTACACTGAGAGAATAATTTTGTAAAGATGTATTTCGTTGTATGTTAAAGAAACTGCACATTGAAATATTGACTAAGGGGGGGAATTCCTTTAACCCAAAGAAAATGTCTGTTGCTACAAGTAAAATATTCTTTGCTGTGACAGTGATTCTCCGTCATGCAATCAGAACTTTACTTTGCGCTAAGAAAACTAGGAAAATATTTAACAGAATTCTAAAAAAATAGAAATAGAGAAAATAGAATAAAATTTAAAGTAACCAGAATACCGTTTACATTTACCGAAATACTCCGGTTATACTAAATTCTATTCTATATGTTCTATTTCTATTTTTTTTTTTTTTTTTTTTTTTTTTTTTTTTTTTTTTTAAATACAGAATTCTGTTCAATTCTTTCTTAAACGGAATTCCGGTTTTTGTAACTGGAAACTTTTCTCAGTGCAGACCATAGTGCACCGATGCCACGAAAACGTGCGTGTGTGTGCAACAGATCCATAAGTGTTCGCGTGTAAACAAAGAGGTTCAAGGAGTTCGCATTTTGTGTATTGTTGTTGTTTTTGTCCTTGTCGTGTTTTATTCCGATAAAGAAAGAAAAAAGAGAATGCTGGAGAACGTTTTTATTCGGAGTGTCCAGCGACGAGAGTCAACGCGGAGAGTGTCGACAATCGAGCTCATAATCCTCAATCTGTAGAAGAAACATTGAGTTTTAGAGTACCAACCCGAACCGGACCGGTCGCCGCGGCCGTCCCGGAAGTGAAAGGGTTTTTAAATCTTTGATCTTGCTCAAAAAACACACCGTTTTATTGCACTCTCTTGGGGCTACAGAAATTCGCTCTCTCGGTGAAATAACCTATCCAATAAAATACTCGACCGTGTCCACTAGCGGGTCCAGGAATTTTTCTTTCTTTCTCTCTATGGCCATTTGTTCGTGTGTGTTAGAAAAGGACAGATAAGGGGCAGTCACGTGACTTTCACCCCTCTTCTATCCTTTTCTAAAACACGCGATTAAATAGTCATAGAGAGAGAAAGAAAACCCCCTGGATCCGCCAGTGACCGTGTCCTTTAGCCGATAAATTGTATTCCGTTAAATGTGAATAATTGCAACGGAAACTCCCGCTAGGTCAAAGTCCTTTTGTCACCAAGGCCTCTCTTAGCCCTTTCAATTTCAAGTTTTTAGGCCTTTGTACACGCTTAAAGTAAGATCGTCAAATTGGCTTCGATGAGCTGAAATCCATCGCAAACTGTAGAATTGTCAACCTGACATTTCCAAAATTCTAACACAACCCTGACCCAAAACACCTCCAAAAGCGGGTTTATCGGTTTTGTTGACTGTAGATTGGTGAATAGATGACACACTTTCTGTTTGACGAACGGAGCATCAACCAAACATGCAACGGTTGGCTCACCTGCCGTTTCGTGGTGGATCTCGGCTCAACGATCTAACTTTCATGCACCGACTCATTGTCACAGCAATAATCAGATAGATAAATGTTCCTACTTCCAATCACCCATTATTGCCTATTTCCATAATTGAAGGCGCTCCATGATGATACTGATACGTTCTCTCGCAAATATCGGTCGCAGTTTGACGCAGCACTGTCTGTCAGTACTGTCATGTCAGTAGCGAAGCTATAAGCTGTTTGGTTCACGCTCGCCATTATAGGAATTTGAACTCTCGCCCCCCTAATCGGCGCTGGCGGTAAGCAATCAATCCTCAGGCGCCCCCCCCCCCCAGGTCCCGGGCCCGGCCCCAGCACCAGACAAACATACAGAAGGTTGTTTTTTCAGAATGTATGGTTAAAAAAAAAAAACAAAAAAAAACAAAAAAAACTATACTTTGGGCCTTAACCCTTTATGGACCAAGCCCGAGTCTATTCGTTTTTCTCCTCTAGTCTACTTCATATTGATTCAGTCTTCATTGCAGATAAACGCGATAAGCGATGAAAACACTAACGAGATACGGCGCCTTCAATGCGTCGTATATGCAATTTCAACTCCCCCGAGTACGATCAGTTAACTACTTTCCCTATTTAAACGGAAGATTGGCGTCTTTTTAAAACCTGGTCCTTAGAGGGTTAAACCTCCTTTGTATCTACTCGATGTTAGTAAATGTATGCGTCGTATATTTTGTTTCAGAAAACATCTTTTTTGAACTTGTGAGGCCTTTAATCATCACCAAAACATAACCCCGATACCATTTTCTCCTTTAAATTGTTCATATCGACGTCTCTGTTCTTCTTCCTTGTGGCCTCGAAATGCCAGCCAAACATGACTCTGCGATAACATTTTCTCATATTCAGTGAAGTTCATATCGACGTTTTTCCATTTTATTTTGTCTCTCCGCTCCTTCTCTTTTCCTCTTTTTTCCATCTTCTCCCCCCTTTTTTCGCCCTTTTCTTTCCTGTCTTCTTTTTGCGCCCTTGCAAACGCGCTCCTCCCGCATTTCATATCAGAAAAACTATGCGAACTCGATCAAGAAAAACTAACACAAGGTAAATACATACGGTATCGAAAAGGTTTGAATGGTTTGACGCTCGTCTCACATACTAGCTCATGTCATCATGTCACTTGTGTCTAAAACCGCTTTTCTTTGTTGACAGTTGACAACCCCCCGCCTCTCATCATATTTGAGTTTTATCGTGTTATATCAACAAGAATAACCTATTTTTTTAGAAGCACCCTGTATGTTTTTTTTTTCTTTCTTTCTTTTCCCCTTTCTGCACCCGGTGTAAAAGATTAGGGTATTATTTTTATTTATTTATACTTTTTATTGTTTCTATTTATCTATTCATTCATTGTTTCTCCTGCATTTGCGGCAGAATCTCTGCAGAGGACACTGGCGGATCCGGTGGATTGTCTTTCTCTCTCTATGGCCATTTGATCGCGTGTGTTGGAAAAGGATAGAAGAGGGGGCGAAAGTCACGTGACTGCCGCTTATCTGTCCTTTTCTAATACACGCGATTAAATGGCCTTATAGAGAGAGAAAGACAATCCACTGGATCCGCCAGTGGCAGAGGAGAACGAGTGCAAATAATTACGAGCCTCTTCTAAGCCTTAGCGTTTGGCTCGATGACAAACCGTTGGAAGGGTTGACGCGAAAGGGCTGCAGCAAGCAATATTCTCTTCTCTTCCGTGAGAGTGAGAATGTGAGATTCTCTCGAAGGATCGGGAATCGATCTGGGTTGGGCTTTGCTTATTGTTAGACCCTGTCTTTTCTTCGGGAACTTTGGCAGTGAGAATTCCTTCATCGCGCTCAGTGGGTGAATAGTTTATGGCGGTAATATGTAATGTGGCAACAATGGATTATCCCCCCTCCCCATTTGAACCTATGTATAGTGATCGATACCCTCTTGCTAGCAAATACCGGCACAAATCGAGCTACCCCCGTCATCCGTGCAGGGTGTTTTGGTTAGAGATGCTGCAATATCTGAATTTTGAGACCTATTAGTAAAAACTTTTCATTAATTTTTTTACTAACTCCTATTTTAAACATACCCAGAACAAAAATTTACATTCGAGTGGCTTTCTTTTTTTATAAATATTAAAAAAAAAGTATGAGTAATAATTTATTATTTTAAAAAGAAAAAATTGTAACTTTTAAATTTTTTCTCCCAAAAAAAAAAAAAAAAAAATATTTTAACAGTAATAAAATTGTGGTCCAAGTTAGCCCACACTGAAAAAAAGATTAAAAAAAAAAAGAAGTCTGAAAAAAGATGTGAACTTTTGTAAATGATAGTACAATTACCAGAATTCTAGCGTTTGTACCATAGTTCTTGACAATTTGTAGGAAATTCTAGCTCTATAACCATATTCTGGTTTTAAAACCAGAATTTTCTGGTTTTAAAACCAGAATTTTCTGGTCAAAGCAGGAGCGTGCCGTAGGGAAGGGGGGAGGAATGTGGGTACCCTTGCCCCTGGTGGCACTCTCCGAGGGTGGCGAAAGCAGGGTGAACAACCAAAAAAAAAAAAAAAAAAAAAAAAAAAAAAAAAAAAAAAAAAAAAAAAAAAAAAAAAAAAAAATTCAAGAGGAGTCACAGTGGGCGGCAAAATTAATGTGTAACAAGCAAAGCAAAACAAAAAAGTCATCTTTATAGACGGTTTTAGTGCGAAGTAAACGGTTAGCCAACAACCACAACAATGCACTTATCGGTCGCAATCGGTTGTGATAAAACTCGCGTAGCGTTCCAAACTATCTCACTCACTCTCCCGTGACCCCCATGTATATCCATCTCTTTCTAGTATCGAAATTCGTATACAGGGCCTTGTTTTACGACGTATTATTATCAAAATCACATTAAAATGCCTCGAAAAATTCATTTCGATTATAAAATTTCACAAAATAAGTCTCTTTATACGATTTTTGAAATCAGAGTGAGATGGCAGTACATAGGGGTCACGTGAGAGCGAGAGAGACAAACTGGCTTTGTTTGGAACGCTCATCACCGGCAGTCGCCATTACTAAAACCCTCTATAAGTTTAAGGGGTACCAACTCTCTGGAAACTACGGCACGCCCCTGGGTCAAAGTACCAGACGTTCTATCGTTCACATATCGTTGTGCTTTTGGTAATATGACTAAAATCTGGTATTATGACTATCGCTTTTTTTTTCTGAGTAAGTACAACATTTAAAATTATCGACGTCCAGAAAAATCAAAGTTTCAATCCGTTTCAATCCAGTGTGCGGAGATTCAGTCCGCGTAACCTCGCCGTAGAAAATTTCCTCTCGGTGCGGGAGTGAAAAATTTGCGGAAATGCTAGCCCATTAAACCCCTCCTCCGCCCCACCCCCTCCTTCCTTCCTTTCCACGATCCGATCTTATCAATTCTCCCGTCGATTTCCACGATGATCGGTAAAACGGCGGATATACTCTCAGGATAAAGTATGGTAGCTGTATAACAGGGAATGCTCCTCATTTTCTTGAAGAATCGCGTAATTATGAACAGTGAACGCACAACGCACATGCTGGCTCTCTCACCTCATTAAATATGCGCAACATTTATGCGCTGTATAAGTGTATACGCTCGGATAGTGTGCCATGGTAAACGGAGAGCGTGGGTGAACGAAAACGGTGGTTACAGTCTTGTCAAATTTCACACCGGAAAAAACTGGAAAAACAGGGAAAAAATGCTTTGGGACGCTGATGAAGCTTTTGATAGAAAAATGACCCGCGGTAAAAGACTTTAAGGTAGATGTCCCAATCAGTGGCGTGGCGTGCAATTTGGCAAAGCTGTACTGTTTTCATTTGAACGTATGTAATAGGTCGAATGCGAAGGTGTTCACCGAACACCCGATAGATCGATCTTTCCAATGGGTTTAAATGGACGATCTGCAGCGTTGCCAAATTGCAATGCTACGCCGCTGGTCCCAATTACCGCCACCGCACTGTCCCGAACACCGCCACTGTCCCAATTACTGCCACCCCATTCATTTACTCTTTAAAGTAAGCCCACATTAGCAGGGACATTTTAGAGAATATGAGATAAGTGTTTTTCATAGGTTAGATGAACTGGTGAAAAAGTTTGAAGTTGATATCTAGCACCAATATGCCCTTAAAAAATCACAGAAGTGGACACCTGCCCAGCACCACTTGTTTGTGCCGATTTCTTAGTATAGTTTCGTTAAGGGACTAGGTTAAATTTTTATAATTTTCGGATTAAATGTATATCATACTATACTGTATGACATATGTGAGACTCGATACCGTTATTCACAAAAATGATTGACTAAAATAGGTTTGAAGAGCGAGGCTCCATAAGAGCTAATGTTAAATTGGTCCATACCACCGCGCGGGGAAGTGCCCTGCCCATCAGCCCGTGCCATGACCGGTTTCACTTTTCCCCCGTGCAAAGATATAGCAGAGGCCAGTCGTCTTCTATAATGTCTTTGGTCCTATAGTTCCAGGGAGATTTTAGCCCAAAATACATCGTTTTAAATGGGAAAATCGCGTAGTGACGACACTACGCACTGGATTTTTTTTTTACAAATTTACACGTGTGTATCTCCAAATCATTAATCACCCATTAAGAACCATCATACCCACCAAGACTCCATTAATCTTAAGGTATGGATCCTCAACGTTTAGTTCCATATTCTGCCACCAGAGAAAGATACGATCTTTAAATGGAAAAAAATAATGGTAAACGCAAAAAAAAAAAATGAAAATAAGGGCTTCGATGGGCCTCAGAAGCAATCTAAGGAACATTTTATTACAAACCGTATGCTAAAATGTTGTGAAATAAGCGAGAGACTATTGAATTTCGTAACATTTTAGCATACGGTTTGTACTAAAATGTTCCTTAGATTGCTTCCGAGGCTCCATCGAAGCCCTTTTTTTCATTTTTTTTTGCGTTTACCATTATTTTTTTCCATTTAAAGAACGAATTTTTTTCTGGTGGCAGAATATGGAACTAAACGCTGAGGATCCACCTTAATAATTATAATTTTGAAAAATTACGACAACGACTTACGAATTGAGGAGCTAGTTGGAAAAACGGCCTTAGCCGGCTAAGGCCGTTTTTCCGGAGAACAACTTTTCTGAGAGAACATAGGCTCAATAATATCTCCACAAAATTTCATGACCGTACGTCAAAAATTGAGTGAGATATGGGAGTTTATATGAGAAGAGGTTGCCACTTCTGCTGGCGACTATAATGACCATAATGGGGAAAATTGAAGATGGTGAAGAGGACTCGGGCAACAGTGAAAGCGAGAGTGAATACGAGGACGAATAATTTTATATTCTTTATTTTCTAATAAATTCGCCTCTTTTTTTGCAGATTTTTGGTTTTTTTTTTTTTTTACATCTATCATGTAGTACATATGTTCCATACAGAAAGTCGTTCTCTGGAAAAACGGAGTTAATACTCAGCGTTTAGTGAGGACTTGTCTCTGTGCAACAGGTCGTTCTATGGAAAAACGACCTTAGTAGACCTTTCGTATTTATCCAATTTCTTCTTTCCTATACAGCCAAAGCATATTTCAGTTGTACCAACTTCAACCTGAGGGTATGGATCAACTTTTTTGATCCAACCCAAGCCTGATTCTTCATCTATGTTAGATTGGCACTAAAATAAAAACTTTAACAGCCGTTTCCTCAGAACGCGATTTTGCTACTTAGGCCGTTTTTCCAGCTACCTCCTCAATTACGAAAATTACGATTTTTGATTTTACGACAAGCTGAGCGTTCGATGCGTTTCGGAAGCACCAGGAAGATGCTATTTCTGCGGGAAAGTAGGATAGAAAGGGTTAGAGAAGGGGTATATGAACGGATCGGCGAAGAATAAACATCGGATCGATTCAAATTGCATAGAGGAAGTTAACAGTTTCGGGGCTTGAATCGAATACTGAGTAGCCGTGCAGCAGTCACGATTCTCGGATTTATCGAATCATCGATTGTAGCCCCTCAAAGCGGCGCGCGGCGGCGGCGCACACATGATAGCAATTTTGGATTTATCCGGACCTGAAATTCGCTGATTTTTACTTTCAACCCCCAATGAAGTTAGAATAAATAGAGAAAGTGTTGCTATGGGGCAGAGATTTTCAAGGTATTTTGTTTCGACGTTTGGCCCACTAGCAGTGGCGGCTCGTGCAATGTGGCAACAGTGTAATCCCTGCATTTAAACCCATGTAAAACAATCGATCCTGAGGAGGTGCAATGCACCCCCAATATATCGATACTTTTGCAAAGGTTTCAATTGCAAAAAAGCATAGTTGCTAAATCGCACGAGCCGCCACTGCCCACTAGGGCTAATTGTAAGTAGGTAAATTATGATATTAACAAAATAATTGGCTCTCATCATGCTTATTACCATCTTAAAGAATATTCACTTATGAAGTTTCAATATTATTTAACTATATGCGGTTTGGAGGTGCAAATGCCTAAACTTTCTGTGGCGTCTGTCCGTTTTTCTGTCTGTTTGTAGTCATAAACATGATACCCAGCTTACTTTTTTAACTATTGATCCATATGCATCCAACTTTTGCAGAGATGTTGCAATTAATATTTCCCAGGGGGGCCTATTTTGTTTTCTTGAATTTTTTTATTTTTAGGTTAGTTATGGATGGAAAATGGGTTTTCTTAAAATCAACGGGAAAATGGGTCAAAAAAGGGAAAAATTTAAATATTTCAAAAACGGATCTTTGGATCCGGATAAAAATATCAAAAGGGGGTCTAGGGGTCTCTCCCGGAATATTAAAGGGGGTCTGGGGGTCTCCCCCGCAGGTTAAATTTGATGTGAGAAAGTGTTCGTAGGGTATTCCTTACAGTTTATTTTCATTTGTGATTTTGTTGTTTGTTTCTGCAACGATGTCCAAAAAGTTTTATTATTGGACCCACTGTGTGAGACAATGGTCGGCGGTCACTCGGCCAGCAGCATCAGCAGCGCTGCGAGCACCGACTAGCGGTCACTGAGATCGATGCAATTCGTAAACGGAGGTGTAATTGATTCCACAATCTAATCATAAACTGTAATCTGAAGAGCTTAATTTTAACTTCCAGACAATCTCAAGTTTTACGGCAGCGCCCTCTGCTCTGTAGCCTGTAAGATCTAATCAGTGTACGGTATGCTTCATAGTTCAGGGAGCTTTGACGAACTTTGTGAGTTGAATTAAATCCTTCCCGAAGTTGCCGGATCACATGGGCGGATACAGGGAATTGTCTTTCTCTCTCTCCTTCCATTTGAAAAACGAGCGTTAGAAAAGGACAGGAGAGGGGGCCAAAGTCACGTGATGGCCCCCTCTGCTGTCCTTTTCTAACTCATAAGTTCAAATGGAGGGAGAGAGAGAAAGACAATTCCTATGTATCCGCCCATGCCGGATCAGTCATTGAATATAAAGAAGGTCCTGAACTTATTTTGCAAAGTTGTCGTAAGATACTAAAAGCGTTCGAGAATTGTTAGGAATCCCACAAACACATCCAATGGGGCAGTTGCAAGGGTCTGAAATGTTGTGTTTTTTATAAAGAAAATTAAAGTACTTGATGAGCTGAGAACAAAGATGCCTTTGGTTTCTAATTAAGTCCCATTGTTCCGGAGATGAGTTTTTGGCCAAAAATACATGGTTTTAAATGAGAATTCCGCGTAGTGACGTCACTACGCACACGATTTTTTACAACTTTACACGTGTGTATCTCCAAAACCGAGACACTTTGGGAAAAAACCAAAGGCACCATTGTTCTCAGCTCATCAAGTACTTTCATTTTCTTTATAAAAAAAAAAAAACACAATTTAAGACCCTTGCAACTGCCTTATTCAGGTCTGCTCCGTTTCTGTCTTAATTGGCATTCATCAGATTCTTAAGGTTCAATGGGTCTGTTGCATACTTTTGCTACAAGAATATAAAACCTTGATTCTTATGTAAAATTCGACGAAAATAACGATGCGCCCATTAAAAACGTTCAAAATCCACTCATTAACCCAGGAAATCACTTCAATTTCAAACAGCCCGCGCTACACTAGACACTATTTGCACCGTTATACTACTACATAGACGGAACCACCGTGTATAAGTAAACAACATCGTAACTACAAAATGATGGAATTTCTTTTTTAGTACGTGAAATATAAGCTGCATTTGCTGTCTGGTCTTTTCATTTTATCAAAGATTACAAAGATTACAAGTGTGGGAGACTTTTTGGTGCGCTAATCGTTATTTGTGCAGGGTTTTACCCCATAATCAACCGTTAATAAGCCTGTAGCAAAAGTTTGCAACAGCTCCATCGTGATTCAGAGACTCTCACCGAAAATGGAGAAATCTAGAGTTTAAATCGAGGTAGCTATGATGCGAGCTATACCTAAAAATTATCTCCTTATAACATATTTTGAGTGACAAACTGAGTGTTTTTGAAGCGTCTCTGGAATTTGAATCTGGAGGACAGTTCAAGTCCAATCCAAAAAGAAAAGCAGCAGCCGTAAGCTATTTTGAGACTTTCTGAGGTTCTCAACGTTATATTCAAGTAATTTTCTCAAGAATAGATCCTCTCTAAAACCGTCGAAACAATTTGTGACGACCCATTTCATGATGACTTTTATGCGTCAAAAATAAAAATGAACCAAATTTTTTATTGGATCCTTTTGTATATGTAGTGTACGCAACAAGGCGCGGAAAACCGCTCCTTTTCAAGATTATCCGCCGAAACCTGACAACACCGAATTCCCAGGCGATGATGCCTTTCATCAACTTCTCTGAAGTTATGTCAGTTTTGAACTTCGACCCGCTTCATCTTGAGGTAAAGAGCGCGTAACGAATTAGTCGGAAGTATCTGAATGTGTACTTCTCAAATTGGAAAATTAACTTTTGGAATTCCGTTCAGAATACAAACTTTGAGTTTATAATACCATTGTATTGTAAAATATTGTTAACCCTCGTGACTCTTCGGGTTCAGATTCTGCACTGATGAATGCGAGATGTATGAAAGCGCTTATTCTGATGAAGTAAAAATGGATTGATCTTCGATCTAAAGTTTGGTCGTTATATAATAGTGTTAAACTCTGAAGTAAAAGGAAAATTGAATTTATTTTCCTCTTCTCGCCTCGTAATCGGATTTTGAAAATAACACACCCACGAAATTATGTCGAATAAGTTACACTAGTTAGCTTAGATTTAACAGGTAAGCACTTTAGATGTACATACGTTTAACCGTTCGACGCTTTGTGCCTCAGTGAGGCCTAGGCATTGATGGGCGAATATATGTAGGCATTTGTCTTTTACTCTCTTCTTCCATTTGAACGCATGAGTTAGAAAAGAAAAGCGATGAGGGCCATCATCACGTGACTTTAGTTTAGCCCCTATATCCGTCCTTTTCTAATAACGCCCGCCGTTTAAGTGAAAGGGAGAGAGAGAGAGGGAGAGAGAGAGAGAGAGAGAGAGAGAGAGAGAGAGAGAGAGAGAGAGAGAGAGAGAGAGAGAGAGAGAGAGAGAGAAATCCCTGTGTCCGCCCATGGGCCCACGAAACAAGGGAGCTAGTGTGCGTGCCATGGCATTTGGAAAATTCTGTTTCTCACGCCAATTTTCTCACAATACGGCAGTTGCAAGGGTCTGGAATATTGTGTTTTCATGAAGAAAATGATGGCACTTGATGAGCTGAGAACCACGTCTTTGGTTTTTTCCTGAGTGTCCCGGTTTTGGAGATACACACGTGTAAATTTGTAAAAAAAATCGTGTGCGGGGAGACCCACACGCGGAATTCCCATTTAAAACAATGTATTTTCCAAAATCTCATCTCCGAAACAATGGGACTTAATCAGAAACCAAAGGCACCTTTGTTCTCAGCTCATCAGATACTTTCATTTCCATGATAAAAAACACAACATTTCAGACCCTTGCAACTGCCCCATTGCACTAATAACAAGGCATTTAAAAAGAAAAAGTAATGCCCCCCCCCCCCGAACTGGTTATCAGGTCTAATCATTGAAAAAATTGTCTGCTATCGCGGCACCCATGCCAGGAAACGAAGTGAGTGTTTGTAAACAAGGCATTTGACTGACTATCCAAAGTTACAGCCGTGAAATTTTATCTAAAATCAGATGAACTTTTCAAATACATGGATATTTTCTATAACCAACGATTTGGCCTCTCATTTTATCGCACTTTCATTTTAAAAAAATGATCATTATTTCAAGGTTAATTTCTTTGTTCTTTATGTGTTCCCGCATTGCTTTAAAGTGGCAATCAACTGAATTCGTATTGATTAATTGACTTGTTTGATTTAATGATCGGCCATGACTCACTATCAGATCGAGTGCGGTTTGCTTCATGGGCGGCGCGCGTCGTCGGTCGTGCTGCGTTGACGGAGAATGAAGGCGCGTATTTTTAGTCGATCTGTTCAAGAGTGAATATCTTATTCAAGGCGAAAATATGAGTGCACATTATTGATCAACATTGTTTTTGCATTTGATTGATCCACATGTAGCTGGTAAACGATGCCTCGGCCCTCGAGTCCTCATCCATACACAATTACTCTTAAATCCAATGTTGCCAGATTTTCCTATAAATGACCCACTTTCACCTTGCGTCAAATGGGAAAAATCAGATAATTATACGATAAATGACAACCCTGCGCCTGCGTAAATATATGAAATGGGAAAGAATAGATTCTGGGGGGGGGGGGGAGGGGATCCGTTGAACCTCCAAATGTAAGCTATATAAAATATCGTTTTAAAAAAAATGAATAAATAAATCAAAAATTATGTTTCAACAATTCATTAAAAATAAAAATTAAATGAAAATTTAGAATATTTTTTTATTTTTTACCTTAACTAATTTTCATTCAATTTTAATTAATTAATTAATTAATTAAATCAATTTTAATTAATTAATTAATTAATTAAATCAATTTTTATGTGTTAAAATATTGTTTTTTTTTTTTTTAAATGTCGCTATACTGAAATCCAAGCATAGAATCCAAATCATAAGAAAGCCATGATTTCGCCCGGTGTATAGCTTTCGGGGTAAGATATTTTTGGAATGAAACATGGTGGAACAAAAAGGGAAGAAATAGTCACAATATTCACTCTCTTCGAAAGTGTTTCCTTCTCTTGATGACTCACGGTTCACCCTTTATTTACTACTTATGCGAATTAAATATACTAGCGGAGACAAAGATACCTAGCCGGAGTATGCAATACGCAACGCACGTAATACATGTTGTTAATGGTATACTATGCATTGCGTATTGAATACCCTGGCCAGGTATCTTTGTCTCTGATAGTACCCTAATTTTTATACATTCTCTCCGATTTTCATCCCGGATTTTTTGGTCGATTTTTAACGGTGTAAGAGATAGGAAACGATGATTTTTGATGACTTTTTTCCACCGCTTTTAGCCACTGTTTTTGTTTTCAATCCCAGACCACAGTGCACCGCCTCCTCTCTCTTTTCCTCCTCATGAAGTCAACGAACCCACCGTATAAAACAGCAAATGCCCCCTGGTGGTCGGAGCACAGAACTAACATCTTCCATTTGATTTGCATTGGACGCGATGGTGGCGCCCCCAAGTAGTCGGAGGATAATAACTCAATTTTCCCATTTGATTACATTGAAAAACGACATTTGCCAAAGCGCTCCTTAAGAGTTTCGCTACTGTATAGGATGAGTATACTGTGAACGAACCCAAGATTAGTAGGAATAAGTCTGCTATTCTGCGTTAGTTCTGTTTTATTGCTGGATTCGCAGTTGGA
The DNA here is from genome assembly GCA_011764245.1 of Trialeurodes vaporariorum. Taxonomy (NCBI): domain Eukaryota; kingdom Metazoa; phylum Arthropoda; class Insecta; order Hemiptera; family Aleyrodidae; genus Trialeurodes; species Trialeurodes vaporariorum. The sequence goes on from VMOF01000388.1 coordinate 14,641,897, forward strand.
AGAATCCTGCCATGGGTGGATGGGGGGGGGGGGTAAATTTGGATTTTCCAGCTGTACGAATAGGGCACGTTGCGATGCGTAGCTGCGGGCTGTAGGGAAAACTATGATGAATCTCTACTCATCAACGCAGAGCACTGATGATAAAGCGAAAGAGGAACGGTTAAGGACGCTGAGAAAGAGTGGGGGGGGGGGGGAGGGCAAATCAAAGTCGCCGTGCGGCTGAATGGAGGTTGTGAAGTGCAAGTTTAAGCAGTGCTGCCAATTTTATTGCAACATATATGGTGCACAATGGCGGACCCAGGAATTTTTCTCTCTATATCTATCTTCTTCCATTAAAGCGCGTGTTAGAAAAGGACAGATTATTGTTGGTCGCCCCCTCCCACCTAGTCCTTTTCTAACTCATGCATTCAAATGGCCGGAGGGAGAGAGAGAGAGAGAGAGAGAGAGAGAGAGAGAGAGAGAGAGAGAGAAAGGGGAGCTTGTGATTTAGAGCGAGGGCTGTCCTTTCTCACAGGCTTGAAAGTTGGTTATTTTAAGGTATTGTTTTAAGGTTTTACTGCAAACCGAGCGCCAAGCAGTGATTGTTATTAATGGGAAAAGTATCGTGCAAATATCGGAAACAAGAACTTGAATAGAGGTAGAAACACGGTGGGGCAATTAGACTGAACGTGATCGGACGAAACTCGACGAGGTCGTTTCAGAAGAGTTGGCCGTTCACAGCTCGTTGCAAGGTGCATTTTCGTCTTTTACGCAGGTTATTGTGACCAAAATCTTTGAAAATAGGGTGCACTACTGGTTGCGTTGAAAGCAACTGGAACAGAAAACAGAAGTGTACCCTTGAAAGGGCTTAACCCCTTATGGGCCAAGCCCGAGCACTCTCGTTTTTCTTCTCCAGTCTATTTCGTACTGCCTCAGTCTTCATACCGGATAAAAGCGATTATCGATTAAAGTTCTTACAAGGCAAGGTTTCGCTACGCGCTCCTTCAATTAGTTGTGTAGGCAATTCCAACTCCCCCGAGTACGAACAGTTAACTACCTTCCCTTAAAGAAAAACGGAAGAGTGGTGTTCTTTTAAACTAACGAACTTGGTCGTTGAAGGGTTAACTCACGTCTTACAACCCCAGTCTCTCCTGGAAAATTTAGGAAGTAATACTCGACCGTATCTCACCAAAAGAGAGCGTTCATTTATACTCTTTCTTTCATGCATGTCTCTCGGCTATTATATGTAGGTACCGTCCGTCGGTTCACAAGAAAAATTTCCTTTCCTATCTGGCAACTCGTCTCCGTAGACAGCGAAGGTGGGAGACAAGTCTACCGGGGGGGGGGGGGAGTAGGATAAGCTCGTGAATTGTAACGAAAGAGAAACAATGAGTATTGTTCCTATTCGTCGGAGTTCCGCACTTTTCCTCTCTCTCCCTCTATCTTTCTCTCTCTCTCTCTCTCTCTCTCTCTCTCTCTCTCTCTCTCTCTCTCTCTCTCTCTCCCCCTCTCTCACTCTCTCGTCTTCTTTTGCTCCCTTGTCGACTCTCGACTTGAGACTCTAGAGATGAGGACTCAGGACTGAGGAGAGGAGAGGAGTTTTGTGAGCCACTGTTTGAAAACATTCATCTTTTAATTCGCGCGATAAAGTTCCCGGGACGAGGATGAGATGAGACGAGACGAGACAACGCACTTCAGTCTGAGATCTAGAAGAAAGTGGCCAAAACCGATGGATAAAAGTGATAAAAAAGCATTGTTTTTGACCTTTTGAGGATAATTTAAAACTTTTCAGTGACATTTCTAGGTTTAAATTACTTGTTTATGGTGATTCCAGGGTCTATTATAGTTTGAACCGTTGGTAGACACGATGGACTCAAAATCTTTACAGTATTAGGCTAAAATTGATGAATTAAAATATTGATGATTTGAAAGCATAAAGTACAAATTTGCGTTAAGAAAAGGCCAAAAATCGGTGGGGAAAAAAAATAAAAAAAAGTATCGTTTTCGACCTTTTAAGGATAATCCGAAACTTTTTAGTGACGTTTCTGGGTTTAAATTATTAGTATCAGATGATTCCAGGGTCTATTAGTTTGAACCGTTATGGTAGACACCTTGGACTCAAAATCTCAACAGTTTTTGGCTACAAATTGATTAAATCATGCAAAAAGTACAAATTTGAAGAACGTCAGCACCTGCGAGCATACTTCAGGAAGATACCCTGAAAATTTCAAGCTGAAACTCTCAAAAATAAAGCCGGGATATTGGAATTACAAAAATTCCCATAAGCCTCGATGAGTGCGAGTGAGGTAGCTAGACATATTATCACTCGCACTCACTCTCACTGACGAAGCTTATAGCGAAATGAATTTCATAATTTGCAGCTTTATTCTAAACCAATTTTGATCGTTTTGGGCTCAAAAAATCGGTAAAAAAATGTCGAAGGTGCTGACGTTATTGGATTTTGCGTTTTTTCTTTGGTTTCAATTTAAAATGCCAAAAACACTACTTTTCCCAAAAGCAACTAGTGGCGCTATCCATTTGATTGAAATCTGGAGAAGTTTGGCCTGGAATCACCTTAAGCTTAATTTAAAATTTTTCAGTGACATTTCTAGGTGTAAATAACTCGTTAAAAATATTCTCTGTGATTCAAATTGGTCTTAAAAGTTTACAAATGACGAATGGATGAGAAATACTTTCCGAGTTTTGGCCATGGTCTTAAAAGTTTACAAATGACGAATGGACGAGAAATACTTTCCGAGTTTTTGGCCATGGTCTTAATAGTTTACAAATGACGAATGGATGAGAAATACTTTCCTAGTTTTGGCCATTTCTTGACGATCTGAGATCACGGTGTGACGCGTCGAGAGAGTATCTTCATTTCTCATCCGAGAGAGCCGAAAGACAATGACGCTGGAAACGACGATGACAATGATGATGATGACGATAATAATGATAATGATTACAGGGATGATTGTTGGGAGTGTGCGATGATCCAGTTGATGATAATGATGATGACGAATTTTTATTATTTGGCAGCTTAACTTCAAGATGTCTGCTCTTTTGCGATTGTTTTAAGACCCTTTGAATTTTATTAAACGTGCTCTCTTTTTTGACTTTGGATCGGTCAGTGTAAAGGTGGGATGCAAATCTAAAGCAAAAGTTGCAAAGATGCATATTGTTGGGGTTGGAGAAATAGACCAGGCACTTATTCCTGTACGGAATGTTGTCAATGTCATTAATTTTCGTCACTACCCCCCCCCCCTCCCCGAGTCCTTTATTTGCCGCTGCCGAGTAGTGCGGAGTGCCCCCACAGTGTTGCCAGATTGGGGTGAAAAAGCCGTACGTTTTACATTGATTTAAATGGGGACGAAACGGCTTTTTATCCTCAATGTGGCAACACTGTGCCCCCGTGATGAATTACAGGGGTGCAAAATGTTCCAAAACGCCAGAAGTTTCACGCGACCCAGGATTTTTTTCTTCGCAGGATTTCCGAAAAATTACTTGTCAAAAATTTGAAGAGTTGCAACCTCTTGTTTTTGGAGCCGGGGCTTATTTTAACTTAGCTTGTACTCAAAATGACGTAGATTTTCGAAATTTGGAGGCCATTTTCTCGGGGAACTTTTTTTGCCGGGCAAGTTTCCTAGAAATCCCAAAAATTCTTCTCACTTTCGTTCGATCGTTACTAGATGGTTGATGGGCGAAAATCATTCTTGAATAACCATGAATTAGTTACTAAAATTATTCGCATTATTCTCATGTTCAGTTGCGGCTCGTGCAATTTGGCAACGATGCTAATTTTCCATTTAAACCTATGCAAAAGTATCGATATCTTGGGGGTGCAATTGCACCTCCTGAAGATCGATTGTTTTACATAGGATTCAATGGAGAGAATCCGTTGTTGCCAGATTGCACGCATCGCCACTGCTCATGTTATTCCTATTAGTAAATCATAGTTTTAACACTATACGCAGTCATTCATCTTATGACAGATGAATGTGCTGCGGTAGTGTCAAAACTTCGATTTTCTTATAGGAATACCATGAGATGAATGCGAATAATTTCAGTTAATTATTAATGGTTATTCAAACAATGATTGATTGTCCATCACTGTATAATACAAAAATGAAATCAATCGTTTCGCTCCTCAGCAAAATTCAGTACTTTCAACTTCATGGGCGCATGAGCCACGACCCGTTTGAAGGCTTTTATTTTGAAAGCATCTGCGAATTCTTCGTCCCTTGCTACAGTTTTTGCTAGTAATGAAAATGGCCGAGCGTTGCTTCTTTTCATAGCCGTAGCCAGGATATTGTCTGTCTCTCTCTTAGCTCATTTAAACGCATGTGTTAGAAAAGGAAGGATATAGGGGCTGTCACGTGACTTCAGCCCCTCTTTCTGTCCTTTTCTAACACATGCGTTCAAATGGGCTAAGAGAGAGAAAGACAATATCCTGGCTACGGCTATGCTTCTTTTACCACGGCCGGGTTGAGTTGAGAGTGTGGAATATCACCGGAAACATAGCCGTAGCCAGGTTATTGTGTTTCTCTCTTTTAGCCCATTTAAATTTATGTGTTAGAAAAGGACAGAACCAGGGGCTGAAGAGACGTGACAGCCCCTATATCTATCCTTTTCTAACACAATCGTTCAAATGGGCTAAAAGAGAGAAACGCAATAACCTGGCTACGGCTATGACCGGAAACGGCATTTTTGGGTGATTTCGGCCAAGTCATCATGTGTTTCTCATGATCCTACTCGCAAGCACCCAACGAAACTTTTCTAAAATGTGCGCAGCATAATTGATCCCAACATTTGCAACAAGTCATCAATCAACATTAGAACTTCGTGCACCGGAAATTCTTTCAACTTGAACTGAGATCATCCTGAAACCGGTGAAAACTCTTGGCTCGACCAGCAAAGCAAAATTCACTGGGTATAGTGTTCAAAATTGAGGCTGTCTTCAGTATGAAAGAAAAAGCCTGCTTGAAATGTCCGGTGTGCTCTTTCGAAGGAATCCAATTCGTACATAAAGCCAATTTCTGGAGAAGAGCACACCTTTCCTTTCGTGTGCCCCTTCTCTCCACCCGCTTCGATTCACCCC